>ATSW01011481.1:0-14736 GCA_000444245.1 Botryllus schlosseri
TGTAATGACTCGAGTCATGACTAGAGACTCAGAAGGCCAAGACCGACGTTTCATTGTAATTTCGAGGAATAGTTAAGTAATCACACTATTGGGATTTCGTCTATTGGTACTGGTACTTGAAAATGCGTCCAGAAACTGCTAAAAACGACGAAAATTAGAATATTATAAATGCGAACCATTCGATATCACCAAACAGAGTTATATAAAGTGAATTTAACAAGCCTTAACTGGAAACTGGGCAGTCAACACAATGACTTGGACTCGACTCGAGTCATAATACCATGACTCGGACTCGACCCTCTGCTCGGTGACTTGGACTCGGACTTGACTCGGTGGTGAATTCAAAATGACTCGANTCAAAACTATAAAACTGAGATTGACTTGTGACTCGGAGCCTTGTGACTTGGTTACAACCCTGATTTCCNGGTNCTACGTCACTACCTACTCAAGTNGCTCTGTTTTTAGACCAAGACCNCTTCCACTGGACAGATTGACCAAATCACTTGTTTNGTTCACATTGGATTCATTAAACTAGAAAGNAGTATTACCCNNAAGAGTCACAGTGCCAGAAGNCCTTACATCTCGGTAACTATAAATATATTTTCGAAAATTGCGCCCATNCACAGCGTCACTGATCATTTTGCGTTAAACGCGAATATTCCCCTTGCAATTTCCAAAATTATCGCCGCCGATCCAGGGTTGTAACCACGTCACTAGGTTCCGCATCACAAGTAGATCTCAATTTTATACTTTCAACTCGAGTCAAGTCGAGTCATTTTCAATTCACCACCGGGTCAAATCCGAGTCCAAGCCAGCTCGTAGAGCAGTGGTCGGTAATCTTTTTCGTCTGAAGAGCCATGTTGGCCCTATATTTTCCATTTTAACTCATAAAGAGCCATACATGTNGATCTCTTGTTACGTCACAATTGGAAATTTGTGACGAAATGGTCGTACTAATTCGAACTCAGTACATGGGATTCGTCGTGGGCGCCATATGTTCTCTGTAAAAACTCGTAGGCTACTAACCATCCGTTGATAACGCAATTCATCGTAACTAGCTCAGAATTTGTGATAACTGATGTTAATTTAATATAACTATAGCCCTGATTCCGAAAACCTAAGAATTGATCGACTTATCAATTCTTGAAGTATTCGGCGGTAACACAAACTAACGTTGCACTACACGCCTACATTTTAACAGCAGTAGGCAGGCTACTAGTAAGCTAGGCCGACTTATCAATGGAAAAAGTGGATAGCGCAGCGTTATTTGTAATTTGAATTTGTAATAAAAATGTCACTTCCACGGCAGCTCATTTCTCGGCGTGGATCAGGAAGACAATGTGTATTTGAAAACTAGATTGTCATAGAGAATTAGAGATGTCGTCCCCTTGTCTTCTATTCTCTTATCAACCAACGTATGGTGCAATCCAAGATTACGAAGCGCGCGATGTCCGGTACATCGAATTCGCGAGGGATATTGGTCGATGGCGCTACAGCAACTTAAATTGGAGGATTTTGTAAAGGGGTTCGAGCCCTTAACCCTGGATACGCCCCTGTCTTGACCTCTCAAATACATGTTTATGCTGCAACGAGAATAATTATTCTGGCCGTTATGAAAATTTACTAACACGTTGCTGCAATATCGACAAAACTAAGAAGAAAATTAAAAATAAGTCAAAGAGCCATANATGGCTCCGCCAGCCATAGGGTCCAGTCCAACTCATTGTGTTCATTGTTCAGTTTTCAGTTCAATCCGGTTCAACCCACATTTTTCAATTCTGCTCGACATAATATAGTGATTTTCCTCAGGCTTAACAGTTTCTGGCACTATTTTCCAAGCATCAGGACTGGTAGACGAAACACCAATGTGTTAACTTTACTATTCTTCGAAATAACAATGAAATGTCTGTTTTCACCATCCTAGTCTCGAGTGATATGACTTGTTTCCAGTTATGCACAATGACTTGAGTACAAGTCGATTCAGCACAAAAATTGACTCAAGGCAGGTCATTTTACGCATTTTAAAAAATGACTCGAGTCACCAAATAATCGCGACTCGAGTCATTGCAACCCTGCTCCGATCAGCTGCTAAAGTGTGCGACCCATCCACAAGATCCACTTTCAAACCTCTTACTCGAGTACTTTTGAGATCTTCATTTTCTACTTATACTAGAAATAGTTTTACATGTCATTGAAATTGCTACTTCTACTAGTAATTGGGTAAAAATTATCATCGTTCTACCTGAGTAGCAAATTTACTTGGTTTACCACTTCTAAGATTACGTCATTTCATACCTGTGGTCCTGGTACTCCGGCCGGCCCTTCACTGCCTTTCAGTCCTTGAGAACCCTGGCAAAATATGTTTTTCCAAAACCAATTTGCACAAAAGAATTTGCAGATGCGATTCTTACTTTGGGACCCGCTGTTCCACGGCTGCCCGTGTAACCTTGGATACCTGGCGGACCAATTTGACCTTTCGGCCCGGCGGGGCCTTCTTCTCCCTTTGCTCCTTCTTCGCCAGAGTCGCCAGGCAGTCCGTCCGGTCCTTGGGGACCCTGAACAAGTTCACTCAGCAAAAATGCGTTACAAATATTTCAAATCGGCGTTACCGGGGTTCCTGGCGAACCACGAACGCCGGATGCTCCACGCTCTCCCGGAGGACCCTGAGGACCAATAACGCCGACAGGTCCGGGCGGCCCGGTCTTTCCTTGGAATCCCTGCACAAAAGTGTTGCTCCCGGTTAATTATTACAATGAATGAATATATCCTAGGCTACACTTGATTCAGCACAATATCAATGGTGTATAAGTATATATACAGACAGGCGTTGAGATTTGCTACAGAATTTTCTGAGTTCGTCTGTATTGAAGTAATTTGAGATATTTGCTAGTTACTAAAGTGGTCCTGTGGTAGACGAATTGTTGGGAGTTGAAATTCTTAATCTCAACCATCCGAATCGTCTCAAGTTTGATTACTGCCAACTGTCAAGGGTCAGCTTATGAAAATATGAAAGAAGAACGAACACGGAATGGCTAGTCACATTGAACTAAATCAATTTTGAAAATATGGGAGGCATACAGCTTGTTGGTTGTGACCATTTTACATTTTTATACCCTACTAATATAGGCTTCGTTAATTAACAAAAATCCTGTGAGTAGTAACTAGCTTTTTTTTCTAAATTATGTAAACATTGGAGCATTGAAGCTTTCAAAGAAAATCCACAATCTAACACTGTCACAATGGGCACCAGACTGACAGTAGACAGTATGTGGGCATTTCACAATCCCACCTTGATCCATTTCAATTTATAGCTACAATTTTCATCATTTCAATACACCACAAGACTGCGATAATGAAAGATAGGAAGGTGTCGAAATGACTTGGAGTAGTATTCGAAATCAGACACCCACCAGGCCTAGACGATGTAAAAAAAGAGGCATGCATACTGAATGAAAAGTAAAAGAATATAATATAAAGGGGCAGGTGACAAAAAAGGTGGCATGTGTCAGAAAGCGAGATCGATATGTCAGGTCGTGGTCCGGTAGACTAGAGGATCAACTGGTATCATGCCATCGCATTGTGTCTAATAACGGATTGTACACGGCGTGTCTTATCAGCGGAAGAAAATAATAGAATTGCTGATTGATTGATTGCACTTTACTTGTATTGAGTGTATGAAGTATACAGATGTAGACCCACATGAATACGCATTTTAAGTAGGAGTAGCCTTAATCTACAGCCACAGTATATACACTTCAGCGTTCATGACAGATATAAGGTCTTACATACCGTTTCTCCTCTAGCTCCACTGTGNCCAGGTGTTCCGTCTTTTCCGGGAGGACCCTGAAATTAAGATGCAGAGTGGCTATTACACTGAGTCGGGAAAATCCAGACTACGATTTATCTCACCGGGGGTCCTTTAATTCCCTGCAACCCAACAGCTCCCTGAGGACCTGGCGAGCCCCTTTCGCCAACTGGACCTTCTGGACCATCCTGTCCTTGGAGACCCTATAAAAGAAATGGTTTCATATATATGTTGGTTCAGTAGACAAATCCAAAACGCAATATGTAACTCAGTGGTTAACCAATGTGGTATCGCTAACTAAGTACGCGCTGACGACCGTGCCACTATAAATATTGTGCATTGGATATTTTCTGTATATGGAACCAAAGGGCCCTATCCCTGCTCTTGGTCCGGCCACTTTTTCTTGAAATTCTAAACTTGTCATCGCTTTTTTGTGCAGCCATATCCAAAGGCCACAATGCAGTGTATAAATGACTAATGATCAAAATTATTCGTCACACTATCAAATTGAGTAATCGTCGGAATAGCTGTTAAATTTTCATCACACCAATGATGTCATAAGAAAGATGGCGTCACCAAAATGCTAATTTTAGGTGCATATATTTTCTGTACAGGAAACTTCTACTTTTTTAGTCAAAACTACTAATATTGAGGAAAGTAGTGTGGGGATATTCTTGCATCAATTTCTGAGTGAAATTGTGGTGAAAACTGGGCGAAAAAGCTTCTGTATGAAGGGCTATTTGCTATTGCTATTCTCCAATCTATATCATTCAAGTTGACCAGATAGGGCACTATCACATTTCACAGCACAATTACCTTTTCTCCAGGTTTCCCGGTGGATCCTCGGGGACCACGGCTTCCCGTCGATCCCTGTTTGAAAAGTAGGCATGTGACGGGGTGCAATTAAAGTTTCGCGTTACTACCGCACTCACCCTTGGCCCCCTTTCGCCTTGCACTCCGATCTTTCCTTCTGGACCCTGCACACAAAGAATTGATCAGTAAATCAATGACACGTTCAAACTAATACATGTGAAGGTTTTGCGATAGCATGTCTTATTGGTTTTGATAAGAATACTGCATCCTGAAAACATGCAGCAAATACAGAAAGGTAAGGAAATGGGAAGAATACAGCATTGACCAATGTAGACAATGCCTTGTACTGTTGGATGCGAGAAAGTTCAAGTGATAACCATAATGATAGTATACCGTATATAGTTTTGAAGAGACTCTTCAAGGTACAGAACAAATTATTTATTCTCATTGAAATAAAACCAAATATTTCCGGCTGACACGTCAGGGGTAATAGTCAGTAACTAGTAGAGATTACTTGATCAGTGGGTCATGGGTTCAATCCCCATTTAGGTCAGACCAAAAACTTTAGCAGTAAAACTGGTATCTGAGGCTTCCCCGATTGGCACTCAGCATTGAGCATAGAACAGTGGTTCTCAACCTTTTTGTCTTCGCGGACCCCTTTTAAACCGTCACGGACCCCGCGGACCCCCACGAAGTTTCAGTTCAAATTTAGCTCAATTATCGTGCAATCGTCATCTGTCTCGTGCAAATGATAACCGCAGGCTTAGTGATAAACAGTAACAAAATGACTTTTCTTGAAAATAAGATCATACTATTCATGTAGAAATTCGGTTGACTTCTAATATTTCAAAGCGAATTCTGCAACAGCATTTCTTGAAATACGTGGTCGTGTCTTGAAAATCCGCGCCTTCGATTTGATATGAATGAGTGCCGAAAATCCATTTCCACAAATGTAGGTGGTGGCGAATGTAATAATAACGCGTAACGCTTCCGACGAAACATTTGGGTAGGATCGCAACAAATATGCCACCAAAATTGACAAACAATTTTTTAATGAACATATAACGTCTAGCCTGGTCATTTTTATCTAGCGGCTTATCTTGAAGTTATTATGGAAAAAAATGGTTATGTATATCGCAGGAGAAAATGGATTTTTGTAAACGTTTCGAAGTCACCGTGATTGACCTTACTCATCCATCTTTATTTTCCACAATCGCCAACAAAACAGCAAAATGTTTGTATCAGTAGGCTATTGACAATTTAGCAATTAAAATGAGTCTGCACAGTAAGATATTTCCTCTCAGATGGCCATTCTGTCGATGTGAGCTCTGGAGTTTTACTAGTAATGAAGCGAAACTGCCTCGTGATTTTCCAAATTTAAAAATATACAAATTAGGTTATCAACTATTTTGAGACTTCGCGGACCCCTTGAAAATGCTTCGCGGACCCCCGGTTGAGAACCACTGGCATAGAGGGATGGTGCAAAACTTAGAAAGCCTTACAAGGCTATATCTGCACCTTTCTCGTCCGGCATCATATGCACAGCATGCACTCATCGTATGCATATGTACAGATCGTGTGTATGTATTATTGCATATCATGAGTCGGTGTATATGCCAAAAAAATATCAAGGACGGAAATATATAATGTGATATTCCTATTCCCACAATTTGATACTGGATATCAAAATTTCATGAAAACTACAATAGTTGTTAACGATATGGAAATCCATCTAGCGTTGACTTGCAGACATATCACAAGTAGGGGGAAGGAAATTATCAACAGCGTACCTTTGAACCTTTGATGCCGCTATTTCCCAATCTACCTCTGGAACCTTTAGATCCCTGCAACAACCAAGCTCAATTCTCAAAAAAATGTGAGTTCGACTTGTATGGATTTTATACAGACCTTTGAACCTCTGGCTCCTTGGTAACCAGCAACGCCTGTCACGCCCATGTTACCCTTGAAAGATTTTCAGATGCATCTTACGCCCCAATTAACGTACAGTATGATATGAAAGTCCTACCTTTTCTCCAGCTGGTCCTTGCGGTCCAGTTTCTCCACGTTGTCCTTCACGGCCCTGTCATGAAAAGTACGGATTATTTACATGGCTTCCATGTCTGTATTATGATAATGGGACACTGACCTTCATTCCGTCCGGGCCATCGTCTCCTCTTCGTCCAACTGGACCAATAGTACCCTACACACAAAAATGATAAGAGTTTACAGAATATCACCCCTGGCCTATGAAATGGCCTCGAACCATTGGCATTAGCAGCATTAAAGTTTATATCGGATATGGATCCGGACTACCTCTGATAGGTCATAGGTAACAACTGCAATATCAACAATGTCCAATTGAAGTATTGGTAACAGTAATCGCACAAACCTGGTCACCTTTGTGTCCCATATCACCTTTGAATCCAGCCAACCCATCATTGCCCTGGATAGGTAATTTGAAAAATGTGATGTTGGCAGTTCTAATGAACGAATATAATACATCTTACCTTCCCCCCTTTCACTCCTTTCAGCCCGCGGATTCCGGGTTCGCCTTTTACACCTCGCGGTCCAGGGAAACCAGTGGGTCCATCGGGGCCTGCACCACCAATACCACCTTTAGGTCCAGGTGGCCCCTCTCTTCCGGGATGACCGGGAGAACCGTCTTGTCCCGGCATACCGGGCAAACCAGGTTTGCCCAGCGGTCCTTTTTCTCCCATGGGACCCATCAGACCTTGCGGTCCGGGAATGCCCTGGAATACGGTATACATTTAGTTCTGTGTTTTGATTGTCATTTTAGTTTTATGAATACCTGGAGGCCTGGTGGACCTGGCATGCCGAGTGGTCCTGGCAAGCCTTGCGGTCCTAAGCTACCCTTGATTCCGTGCGGCCCGTCGACTCCTCTGGGACCCTGCAATGTTGGTTATGGAATGATACTATACTTACTCCGCATATTAACGCCGTCGGTGAATCTACGTGTCTTAATTATGTTTCTAATTCCCGAAACAACGAGAAGAATATTCGAATCATATCTTCTACACCCGTTTTGGGATGACTCGAGTCACATTACTCAAGTAACTTGAATTAAGTTGGACTGGAATTATGGGAAATATGAAATGACTTGTGGAACACAGATAAATTTTTGACTAAATTATCGAATTATATATAAAAAACCGTACTATGTGCTACCTGATACCTGACAATGCATCTGCACCACAACAGCCCTTGGTTCGTATTGTATGACACCAAGTTTTATTTGATCCAGACTAGACCACAGGAGAACCCGCACAAATGATGACGTGAGTGTCCAAATTTTAGGTGACTTGAAATTGAACCGAAATTGGAAAAAAACTTCAAAATTCCCTGACGACTCAAAAGAACTTGTGACCCAAAGTGCAATAAAAGTAATAGTAATCTAATAACTAATCAAGATATTTAAAATGATAACGGATAGTCCGCCTTCCTTATCAACAAATTATCTCACCAAATGTGCCCCCCTATCCTGCTGTAAAGGAGGTACCATATGATCATTTTACAGATACCATATGTCGAATGCTACAAAACCCTTATATATCGTCCTTAAAATGGCCAAAGCTATTACGAATCAATTACAGTAATAGGCCTGGATTGAATGAGGAATATATTTCTCCTGTGAGCTAGAACCCAGTCGCCAATGAACAGAAGTGTTGCCCATCCGCGCGTACCAACTCAGAGTTTAATCAATGATGCCAAAAACGTCACAATATTATTACTCAATATGACTTGTTATCATGAAGACTTCATCACCATGCAGACATACCACGCAAAACACTACCACACGATAATACTACAAAACCACTACTACTCAGAATCCGATCAGGATTATATGCAGTAGCAAAATTCGGACCACAGCCAGATTAATTGAACAGTTGGCACGATAAAAGGGAGAGGTGAAAACGGCAATCTGAAATCCGACTTACCGGTGGTCCTTTCGATCCAGGCGATCCCTTAGGACCGATCTCCCCCCTTGATCCCTACATAACAAAATGCATGTTAGACGGAAATTCCCGAAACCGCACCGCATTGATAAACTCACTACAGGACCCGGGCGGCCTCTCGGCCCTGTAGAACCCGGCTTGCCGATGAAACCCTTTTCTCCTTGGCTACCNCGNGGNCCTTGTTCACCNCGTTCACCCTGTCAAGCACAGTTCGATTNTAAAATAGGAACAAGNCACTNTAAGCGAAGTTNGCGTGTCATTACTTGATGTCCTTTCATTCCNNGCATACCAGGCTGGCCGTCGTAACCCCGATCGCCCTNCAAAANTCACAGTTAATATCCANACCNCATCACACTTNAAAATTTGCAAAGCCTACTTTNAATCCAGGCGAGCCGGTAACGCCTCGAACTCCTGGCTGACCNGGCCGTCCCTGTTANGAAAATCAAATTAAATCCNGTAATAACNTGGANCGCNGTAGCCANAGGTCAGCAAAGTAGTCTGTGCTGCTACTCAGGTAGAAGTAACGCCGCAAATTTGTAGTCAAGCACACGTAGAAGTATCAATTCTCAAGATTTCAAGTGAAAATAGAAAATAAAAGCTATAAAAAGTACTCGAGAATGTAAGTAAGTACTTTCAAAAAGTAAATTTGGTTGAGGGATCACATTCTTTTAGTTGTTATGGCTATTGATCGCGGATATGACTACTATTACAAGATGTAACTGCGTGGCTAATGCAAAATCACCCTGCCAACAGGTACATTGGTACAATCATCATAAATTATATTCAGTTAACGTGACACAGGGGTCCTTCCTGTGGTTCTTGTGACAATATCACTCAAAAAAGAAACGCAAACCCATCTCAAAGCTACGTTCTACTTTTCCACAAGTTTAAAAGGTATGTAGTTTTGCCCAGAAAACTGTTGAAGTAAAAATGGAAGTTTTCAAAAACACATCCACTTGAGTGGGCTGTGCCAACAGGCAAAACTTAGTGGTGCACTCCGTAAAAGTAGAAGTACCTCATACGGTAACTGACAACCTCTGGCGATAGCATATCTCGTCCCTATACAATACTTACTGGCTTTCCGGTGGTTCCAGGCTGTCCGGGTGGACCACGTTGTCCACGTAGGCCCTGAAAGCAATCATTTCACGCATTAGCAATGTACGTAATTGCAAACAGCTAGCACAAGCCTACCATCGGACCGGGGTCTCCAACATCTCCCTTGATACCTTCCACACCAGGAACACCCTACAAAGATTTGCATACGTCATGCACTCACTCCAGTTTACATAGTATTCAAACACGTCTCTTACCACTGGGCCTCTGACTCCCGGCATCCCAATAGGCCCTGGCGGACCCTTCAACGCGAGCTGAAATATATTTTGTTGAGTACAGTTGGCAAGATATTGTGGACTAATCTGTGTTTAACTCACCCGGGCAGCATCCAGCATGGTTTGGGCTCTCATTTCAGCGATATGGTCGCCCCCGGGACCTTTGCTGCCGCTTGATAGTTCGGCCGGTGCCCTGAACTACAGAATGAATTCTTCTGGTAAATATGGTAAATAGGCACAACAATTTTAGTACGGTACTTAAGTTCAAGTCGATTTTTTCCAATATCAAATTTATTCGCTAAACATAGAATTTTTTGCCAACGATAAATATTATTTCGATAATTTTTTCCCAGCGTGAGAGCCTTAAAACCCCAATTGATCGTATTGTAGCATGAAAAACGGGTGAAGAGCTTCTCGGAGGTACAGAACTTCAATATACAATTGATTAGTATATTCATATTGAAATGAACCCGAATAGTTTCGGCGGATACTCGTCAGGGGTAATCGTCAGCAACTAGTAGAGAATTGGAAAGAAGATTGTACATCAACAATCGTATCACAAAAAAACGGATGGAAAAAGCTATGAATATTTGTGGACACAGCAACTTATCTTCATATATACGGTATCCTTGATACTAAATCATTTGAGAAAAGAAATCACTCAGCAATATTCCTGTAACTCAACATGACTCAACATTAATGAATGATTTCAAGCCCTTCTAAACCTGCCTTCCCATAGTATTTTAGGGTGGAAGTTCCACATGAGTATGCATACGTGACGGTACACAGTGGTGCCGGCTACCATATCATGAATTTACAACTGAGACCCTCACTGCAATTTGAACATGCATCTTACAACAATAATATGACATACGGGCATAGCTTTCTATTGACCTGTATTTATAAGAGCAGCAAAAATTAAGTAATTTAGCTTTACAGAATGTTCATGAATATCGGCAGTAGAAAATCAAAACAACTTGAGTAAAAGTGAAACACTTGAGTAGAAGCTCGTAGAATGATAGGACTCCTTGCTAACCACTTCAGCCATATTACATGTGTCAATGTCAGCTGCTCATGTGGTTCAAGATAACATTTCCGAATGGTAAAGCAGATGCAAATTTACAGAGAGTGTCTATATTCGTAGTTTACAATTTTGTGAATGGATAACCACTAGTCCAGTCACAGAAATTGCAATAGCAAGGCTTGGTGAAACTACGTCAGCCAATATGACGAAACTCAAATGATGGAAAATGCAAGTCTGTTAAGAACATACAGGTGCACAATCGAATCTACTTACTGGTATTAATATGTGGCGGCCTGCTGGCCCCGGTAAACCCTTCAGACCTGGCACTCCATCTCGTCCTGGCACACCCTGCGTTATTGAAAACATGTCACTTGAGAATAGCAAATCGTAATGTGGTTTTGATTACCCGTTCGCCCACATCTCCGGGTTCACCTTGCATGCCTGCGTAGCCCATTGGTCCAGGGTCGCCCTGAAATTTTTCCACAGCATTTATGCGAGCGTTACGGGCTGACAGGACAAAAGTAAGTACCAACCTTAGGACCCTGCGGCCCTGGAGGTCCTGGTACGAATACGTCCTGAAAAATTTGGTGAAATCACATACAAAAAAGCACAGTCATATCAGTGGTGTACAGTTGTCGTAATGTTATCTGCGATTCCCTATCACAATGGTCTTAGGTAATCAGAGTATTATTCACCGATGTTACTAAAGTGCAATTACAAGTAATTCTACAGCTAGTATCCAAGACATGCTGAAAGTACTGTACTTCAAGTAGAAGTAAAAAATGAAATTTCTAAAAGTACTCGAGTCATAGTTTTGAAAAGTAGATTTGTTTGAGTAGTCGCATAGATTTTGTAAGGAATCGGAGGTAGGCAATATCCGAATTCGCAAAATTAATTTTTAAAGCTATTTTCTGCCACCTTGATATTGGGCTATTTACCTCAGTTCATGTAATTTTACTCGCGGATATGATACGACCTGATCAAAACTCTAATTTCTACTCAAGAAAAGTCAAAGTGTAAAAATTGAGTAGTTTTGCTTCAAGAACTATCAAGTAGAAGTCGGAAAGCATAACCATCGGAGTAAGTAGTGCAAGCAGGCATAACCTACTTTAGTATTTTGATAAAGTCGAAGTACTTTATTACTGTCCACCTTCCCACCTGTTTGTCATATTATATTGTGTCTTGCGCAGATAAAAATGCTATGGTTTATGGTTTCATATCATAATTGTACCCGCAAGTATAGCAGAACTAATTCATGGCAAATTTCTCTAATCATCCTGGCTGCTCCTACGGCCGAGGTGATGATTGCAAAAACGGGTGAGAGTTTTTGCTACTCGCGCTCTAGGTCGAGCCATTAAATGCACATCAACAGACAATACCATAATCATATTCAAACAACAGTTTTGCTGCAGATAACATTTCCAGAAGTGGCCGGTTTCGAAAATGGCGCGCCGGATATATGAGCGACTTGTTGAATCACGGCAATACTATGACGCAACAGTAAAAGAAAATTGGTAATGAACTCAAATAAACTGCAGCAACGTTAGCAGTTTTAGGCTTCGGGCAAATATCGTTACTTAGAGATAGTTTGTTTATTTCGTCAGCCATGAAATACAGGAGGCGATTTGAATAACCATACAAGTCGTAAATGGTATAATTTGTAATTCCCAAACTGATATTAGACGGTGGGCACGGGGCAGTGTTATGCGTGATTCTGGAATTTCTGCTTTAAAAGGGAGTTTACTGGTCTCATGTTGTCGTTCTAGTATTCATGGTGTTTTGACTACATGGGTCACTTTAAATGCGACTAATCCTTTATTGTCGAATAACATACCGGTTCCACCACTGCCGCGTCTCCCTTTTCGCCTTTAGCCCCTTTCAGCCCGCCATCCGACGAGCCGTCTCCGCCGGACGACGAACCGTCACCATCTCCGCCGGACGACGAATCGCCGCGACCGCCCCCGGATGACCCCGGCAAATTGGTTGGAATGATCAGTGAATCGAAATCGTCCGTGTCGTTGCTGGCCTCCTAGATACAGAAATGTAACTTATCTCCACTCTTGCGTTGGTGATATTTTGGGCTGGGCGTAACGATTTCAGATTCTTGAAGCTGAATCGAGTGTTAATTCTAACGATTCGAGCCAACAACCGAATTATAGGCCTACGCACCTTCTTGCCACTAAGAACAATTCTATCAACGAGAATAGTTTCGGTACTATGTTACACTTAAGAAGTCTTGAAACCTTCATTATAGTCGTAATGCAGCATTCCTATATGTAGTAGATGGCGATTTGCGTTAGTTTTAATGACATAATCTATGAGTCGCGATGAACCCACAATATTGTCAGAAAGTGCAATGAAATGGACATGGTTGATTTTACTCAGACCTATTCTGATATTATCTTACATCAGCGTAAGCTCTTTCGATATGAGCCGGTGCAGAAGCAGCCGCAGAGCTAACGCCGCATTGTGTAGCGAACTTACGGCACATAAGGCCGGCGTGCTCCGGGTCGTCAGTCATCTCAAGCTGAGCCACGATTCCCTACAACGCAAAAGCAAATGTATTTATCAGAGCGCGTGATTTTTTCGAGCGCACACGAACCTGGAAACCTCTACCGCCTCGTTGCGGCACACCTAAAACGACTTTACCGGCAGCACTGAGCGGGCCCGCTGACTTTGTGATGTTCGTCTCGACGACCATGGCGCAGTTCACGTAGAACCGCACGCGGTCGTTGTACACGGACCACGCCACTCTGTGCCATCTGGAATCACGTTTGAACACCCTTAGGACACCGTTCGTGCATCTCACTAACCCTCGAAACACGTGACCCCGCGATTACGCAGCCGGATTAGGCTAGCAATTTGTGGTCGCTTAGTAAACAGATGGCGACCCAAGCGCAAAAGTTATTGCGACTGGTCTTAAATGCAAGACACGGTCACACTCATTACGAAAATATCCATTAAAATGTGGTCAGCGTACTGTAACCTCCCTAAAATCGCCCCTGAAGCTGGAAATCGGCACTGTACGCAACAATCAGATCGTCACGTACTGGTTGAGCGTATCGTCGAAGCAACGTTATTACGTCATTGTCATGCGGCGCGGCGATTGTTTGTAACAATGACGATTTCGGACGTTGAAGACTCAGCTAAATAAGATTAATATTGAACGATGGACATCGGGTACTAAGCCGAGGTTGATGCCAGATTAAGAGACCCTTACTACGGTAGTCGTTTCGACATCCTCATATCTGTTGTTCAAGTATAAGTTGCCCAACACGTGATTCACGGTCGAGTGATGCTAGATTCGGCAGATTTGTTGTCGCTTGATAGCATGAAACGGCAACGTAATTGCTAATTCCATAGATGACAACACGGGCGCTCAAATTAAGTAAAGTTGGTCTTATTTGAAAGCTACAGTCGCCCAGATTCTGATAATATACATTAAAGTCTGATCAGGTCAATGGAACCCCCTCGAAATACCCCTCAAAGTCTGAAAATCAACGCGACTGTAGCTTTCAAATAAGATCAACTTTACTTAATTTGAGCGCTCGGGTCGTCATCTATGGGATTAGCAATTATGTTGCCGTTTCATGCTACGAAGCGACAACAAATCTGCCGACCCTCGCATCACTCGACCGTGAATCAGGTGTCGCGCATCTATCCGGAGGTTAGTTATCTATAGTCCAAGTGCTCACAAACGTCGCACTCATGACATCTTGATGTGATGAAAATATATAATCTGACGATTATTACGAGAGAGATTTCGGGTGCTGGTTCCAGGGCCACGAGAAG
>ATSW01011482.1:0-15496 GCA_000444245.1 Botryllus schlosseri
CCAGGGCTATGAGCGGAATGAAATAAATATTTTCGCAATTTGTACAGCGCCAGCTTTCGTTTGATATTCGTTTAATCAAATTTAATGCTCGGCAAGCCGGTCAAAAATACCGTCAAATTGCCTTGAGCCAAATGTATAGTGTGACGTAGACCAATTTCACTGAGCCGTGAGATTTGCTTATAGGACGATATAGGACACTATGGTAAAATATCAGTGGATATACTCACACGATTAATAGGTCCAAGTCGAATATGATCGAAGATTTCACCATTTAGCTGCGCTACAAAAGGCATTAAACACGGCGACCGGGCTGCAGTCGGGCCACGCTACCCTAACTGCACGCTCGTCCATTGCTCTTCCGCTATAGCGAGCCCGCAGTTTACGCGGAAAAGGACGTTCCTTCAATTTATCGATGACGCCCGAAACGAAAAGAGTGCGTATTAAAATCCAAACCGTGGTACACAAAAACATGGCCTCCTCAGAATCAAGAAACACGGTTAAATATTACAATCGAATATTACACCAGATTTGTTAGCGATTCAAAAGCATTTACTTATTTGTGTGTCTCAATTGTACGATTTGAGCCAATCAGAATTATCAATCGGCCTTTTCTCTTCCTCTGTATATTTCCAATCGCTATAGCTTACTTCTTCTAACTTCGCCATCTGGTTGGTGACAAGTCCACCATACTTTTCAAGCAACTGAATTTCTGTTTGGATGACATGAAATCCCTGAAACATCCTTCGACGTAATGGCTTGAGTTTTCCAAGTATATGCACCGCGAAAACGTATGTGACATAAAAGTTGAGATAGATGCTGCTGAAATTGGAATTTGATTTCTTCAAGATTATAAAGAAAACCTTGCCCTTGACTCGTATCGAAGGAATGTCAACAAGCAGTGTGTTGCAGTTGTGTGCTGCGTCAAGATTCCGAAAAGTCTTCCCTGGCAAATACCTATTGGTGACTATATGATGTCATGGTTATGTTATGATGTCATGTTATCGATTGCATATATTTTTAAATATGCATATGTTCGATTTTGTATTGTTTTAATTGTAATCATTCTTCAGCGAAATTATTTTTCACAATGTTGCTGCGACCTTTTCATTTATGTTCAATAGTGCTTGTCAAATTCATTACAAATATATAGCAATATGTTATGATTCCATGCAATTATAAGCATCAAGACACGTAAATTAGTATTACGTCTCGTTAGCACACACTGAGCGACAAATTTACGGTATAACCGAATGATAGAATCTGTAAGCGTTGAGGGATCTTATAGACAGGTGGTGCTTTTCGCTATCCACACCGGGTAAGAATAAATGCGCCGAGACACCTGCTTGATATCCCCGCTAAGTATGCGGTAGTATTAGTACTCGGAAATGTAAGCTTTCGGAGTAATATAATATCAAAACAAGTGACAAAGCGGCCGGTTTCCGAAGCCTGGTTGCATACGAACAAGGAGGGGTTGTACACGCCGCGAAGACGCAAGCTGGAAGCCGACCGCCGATAGTATAGTAGCAGAGTTGATAGCTTTGAATTTTTGATAGAGATTTAGTTGCCTTTGCTTTCGGTCATTTTGAGAAGACGCCAAAACAAATTATCGAATGACATCATGAGCGATAATCCACCATGGCTTCAAATTTAATCGGCGTAGAAGTGGAGAGGGGAATCCTTTAGTAGAGATAAAGGCACTGCAATATCATTAGTTGCCTTTCACGTTAGTCCCAATAAAAATCGTTCAGCTACTTTCCTATAAGCTTCACCCTGAAAGTATGACGTTTCTGACTTTTCACCACAAGGTAGGATGTCGAACAGGTTTGCGACACCCCTCTGTACAAAATTCAACTTTCAAATCCTCACCAGTTAATGTGTAAATGAACGGAATACACCCATTTTTATAATGCCATATGCATGACCTGTTTACGTGAACAGAAGCTACCTCACCCCATGTATATTGTATATAGACTCATTTTGCAGTGGGGAAATAGAATAATTCACATCAACAGACGGAGGTGCGTATGCAGAATGACATACCGGAAAGCATCGTTGAGTTGACTTGCAACGTACGCCATGTAGAAAGTCTGAAAATCGACCTATTTGTTCACCCATTTAATTTACAGTGTGTGGTAGCAATCAGTATAAGTTGAAGGTCCGTTATGTCTGAAGTGTCTGAATTCGCGTGTTAAATTCAATGTGACCTTATAAGTATTGCTCAGATAGATTGTAGCTGCTAATATTATAATGGACATATAGTTTTAAAAACTTCACTTAGAATTTCATACAGCACCGCCACACGATTCTCCAAAGCTCACTTTGGTTCCACGTGCATTTCTAATGACAGTGTCGATCGGGCATATCGCCTATAACCTATTGTTGTGCTGATCGCCTAATTTCACGCAAGTTTCCTCGTCTGTGGAAGTATGCTGTGATGAAAGTACGGAAGCTATGCACATCGTATTGCGCCATGACGTCAGGCATTGCGTGTACACTGTGCAGTATAAACGAATCAACGCAGTAACCGCGTGACACAATTACAATCATCTAAATGTTATTATAATCAGTCGCCGAACGATGGAAAGTTCAGACATTAACTCACTATCACTTGATCTAGTGCGCCGCTGTCGCTACGCCTATAAATGTCTGTGCTCCTGAGCAGTAGCTGGTTTTGGGTCGGCGTATTATCGTTTGCGTTGGTGCATTGTCACAATGTAGAGATAAGGAAAAGTCACACCGTGAATCTTCGTGAAGCTGCAGAAGGTAGCAATTGGTATGGTGACCAATCGAGCTTCGCGGGGTATACGTTTGATTTGAGGATGAGAGGGGACGGTAACGCAAGGTAAGACACGGATCATACACTATGCTGCTACTAGACCGCCTTTGTTACGCTGGTTATTATCAGTAAGGCTTGGCAAAATAGAGTACCTTAGTGATTCGATTCTGCCAGTATGACGTCATAACAGTACATATGATCTAGATTCTAGAATGTGCCATTTATGCAACCGCAAAGAATATAACGCCAGTTCTGTATCATATTAAAAATAATTTGGTATTTTGAACATGCCTGTTTTATTGCACTTTGTGACGATCAGGGCGTTGATCACAAACTCACATAAATGACTTCTGTCGCTTATTTTGACGATGATGAGACTGCGTGGTTGACGTTTCCGATCTAAGTTACCGAATATATTGGGTGTGTTTACAAATTTTTGGCTGTGATAACATCCCGTGTCTGATGCTGAAAGTCAGTATTTTGATATGAATGAAGTTTTGACCATCAATAATAAGGATGTTGCAGCGACGCTGCGTATAGTAGGCCACGGTGCTTAAGTTGCGTAATGAGCAATGTGTACTGATATGGATTAGTAAACCTCATCGAAAAACATCCGTAACTATATTCATCATGTTGGCGTGGGTTCGGAATAAATGACAAAATCTGGAAAATGAGTTGGAATAAATCCGCTTGTCAAAAATCGTCTCGGACAACTTGATCGCTTATATTTTATGAAAAAAAGTCGACAAAAGCGTTGGTCGTATAATTGATACAAATCGGCAATTTCTTCAGTCATGCCATCGCATTTCGTGCGTATAGTGTGCGTTATCATGAACCGCGTATTAGCAAATCAATCTCCGTGGCATAGCCCGTACATTGTCCGTCTCGCCCGACATTGAAAGCAAACCGATGCATATTTTGTCAAGGCTAATGAATGTGTCAAGGGCTGTGCATTGCAAATACAATCATCACCTTCATTTTTCAGATTAATCTTCGGGCAACCAAGGCCAGGAAGTTTGCGGGAAACCGTCTCTAAGGGAGCTATCTATTCATGCGATATTGCAGTCAATACGTCCATGTCGGCCCGAGCGGCCGACTTTTCGGAAGTGAACTGCAGTTCCGTCGTAATCTTCCCGGAGAGCAGGCTTACGCATCGTAGACCTGACCATGACGTAGCATCGGATGCATTGGGGTTGAGCATGGCGAGAAAGAACGACTCCTTTTACGCGGTACATAGACTGCGCCAATTTTGACCAAGACATATAGGCATGCGTCACTAACGCAGGCATTAAAGAACCTATCTATAGGGGGAAACTGAGAAGACGAAAATTTGCAGTGGCCGCTTTCTACGTATACGCCACGAGTATTCTTGAGACTTCGTGAACATGAGAGTGGATTTTATGGACATGTTTGCACCACTGTTAAGAGTGAAATGGTCATAACAATCGGGCGAAATAGAATCTGTATGTCTGTCACTGAATCCGTGAATAGTCTGTAGGAAAATTGTGTTTGCGGCGTCACTATAATAGGGTTACCATATTTTTGTTTTCAAATTCCAGACATTCTTTAGCGCCCACTAGCGGCGGATTTTACAATGAGGTATGAACACATTGTCAGTAACTATGACGTCACATCAGCAAAGCTTCGCCTATCGACTTTATACAGGAGTGGAGTAGAACATATAGGTTTCGAGTTGGGCCATCTCTAATGTGAGCTCTGGTGATTGCTTAGGTCCGCAACAGATTACTTCACGGGTCGCATGAAATCGTCTGGTGGACCTTATCCGACCCGTCGGTTGTGTGTGTGACAGCCTTGCTATACTGTTAGATCGGTACGGTTATCTGGTTGTGTGTTGCAACCAATGGATTCTGTCAATAATAGTGGCTCATCCATATAATACTATTAAATACACCAGTAGATTGCATATCCGGCCGTTTGTTATCTTTTATTGCCGCGAGCTTATTTGCAATTTGAAAATGTTCCGCGGTCCAGCTAAAAAAATAATAGGCTGANTAATAAAAAAAAATCAGCTTGCCCNGACTTGCTCACAGCCTATTTTGGAAGCAGATAACGTCCAACATCTTCGCGATCCCCAGAATAAGGGCAAACGACCCCCAGATTTAGAAGATCTGTCTTTGACAAAACGAAAGCATCCAAACCGCCGTAACCAACTCTGGGAATATACCGCGCGTAATATGTGTTATCTTATAATTACGATGACAATTACACTTATTTCAGTGGTTATTCTTATTTATTTTNAACTCATTTTTTGCGAAGATGGTGCGTGGTCCCCTTATTAATATCAATATACGTTGTATTAAATCNCGCCGCCTGGCCGGAGTTTTCAGAGTGAAATTTCGGTCATGTCCGGGAAATTCCGGACGTATGACAACCATACACTATGACTATGCTATAGTTATGTTNCGCTTCCTCTTGCATGAAAGTACGGCCACCTGCGATTGACTGATAAAAATCTGTAGCTCTTTGTCAAAATTGGGGCACATGATAACTTATCGTTGGCCCCTGTTAAAATTTGCAAAAGTACTTATCGAAATATTTATTTTGTATATCTACTTGAATTCGTTTCGGCATGCCTGAGAATTCGTTACATCTNTTTCTAATTTTCGCTGTAAAATTTGCGTACAACANAAGTACTCGGGTATACTAACTGTACTAATACAGGCATACCGGAGTAACAACAATGACTTTGACCACACTGTATATGTTAATTGACAGCATATTGTCTANTCTCTTGATTAGTGCAGTGAAGTTATGACTAAAATCCAATCAATCGGACTGTGACCCGGTTCTGTTTGAGACGGCTCCAACTCTAAAGCGATAAACTCCGATTCATATTGGCATATTAGTAACGACCTCAACTTTATTCATGCTTCACGTGCTCTTTACAGGTATGCGCGCCCATTCGACGTAGATTGTGTCCAAATGTAACTTACGTTCCTGGAGCTTGCTACGTGGGTGGATTGAACGATATCTACTGGGAATATATCAGATGGCCCAATGAAACAGGTAGGCTGAAAATATGTGGTCGTTGTTTATCAGGTATAATTTTTCATTACCGACAGAAGATCCAATAAGACTCACTCGTATTCATGTATAAGCTTCAGTTTTGCAATTTCTACTCACCCGCAAGCAGTCATAGTGATGTCCAAATCATTCCAAAACTATTTTAAGTTGGGGAATAACAAAGGTGGGTTNAACTGANGTCAATAAAGCTTNGTATAGTTTGCGACAATTCATCACATATTTCGCAAATGAAAACCTCCGAAATACAGAACTACATCTTGCAGACTGCTACATAATGATCATCGCTATAGCGCCAAATATAGCTGTGGTTTCGACCGTTATAACGTAAATCTATATCCAACAACTATTGCATCAACTACTTCAAACAATGTTGGANTAAGGGTGAAAGTACTAAACAAATAACCNATTCGTTTAGTTTGGGCCTGGTGTAGATNGACAAAACTCAATTGAGTTCCCTNAAAAAGTAAAACTAANGTTTTGTCAAGAGTTACGGGATGTCTATTACTACTACAAATTTTTTCGTTATTCTAGATTGCTTCACCGGTTCTGTAGAGGTTGTCTTCGTTGTGGACGGGTCTGGCAGCATTAACCCAGATAATTTCAAACTTGTTAAGAATTGGGTGATAAATGTAACAGAACAGCTCGTCAGATCCTTCGGCGAAACTGTACAAACACAAGTCGTACAATATGCCCTCGAACCGTAAGTAATATCTTAAGCTATGCATGCCTGACGATACGCGTGATGCAATCCTGAATTTGTCTTTTCCCTTCCTCCAATCTGGTACATTTGNGTTAAGCCATTAGCTTTCTTTGAATAAGNTAAACACGTCCCAAGATTTATTTGATATTATCATTTAAATTGCTGGACAATAAACAGTGACGAGGAGGATTTGTGTAACTCTCCGGAGTATGTGGTGCCATATACCCTGCGGGATGGACTTACCATTGATGAAATAAAGGAGAAACTTGATGAAATGATCTATATCAACGGTCGTAGAACATACACACTTTTGGCATTGGACCGAGTCTTGAAAGTGAGTAGATGTAAATTATTTTGGAGCGGAAATATAATCGTACGCAACAAAAACATTTTACATCAGTAGCGGGGCGATTTTATAGAATTAGTGCTTATCTTCCAGTGTGATTTCAAGTCAGAAGGCGATGCGCATCAAATTGTTGTTGTTCTTACTGACGGCAAGACAAGTGGAGCAACGGATATATCGAATTGGTATTCATGTTTTATTGTATAAATTAACCTACTATAAAGGCAGTGTCAACCTAACGCATATTTCGGACTGTGAGAAATCATAAATCGTAACCATATTAGTCGAATCGGGGATAGATGAATATGACGGTTGCATATCCTATGCAAATGGTGTGTGGATAGTTATCCTATTGCGCCCCAGGTTGTACATGATTACTGAGCACATGCATATGTNAGGATGATAACAAATCATTGTTCATCTGAAGTCCATATATGCAGGCGTATATACTTNAAATTATATTGCGATATCGCACCATAATGTCATAGGCACTTTGTTGTCATTGTTGTGTTCTCATCATCATCCTCAGCAATCCATTTTTGCTTAGCACCAGCCAGCCNAAATAGCCTGCAAAATAAATATATATATATACTACTGCAGGTATGCATAATAGTCTGGGTACGTAATCTACACCTTAGTTGCATAGTTCACCGGTATCTTCTCTCAAAAACTCACGAAAATAACGTGGTCGGCTATGGGATCGCAAATATTCGTTTCGAGCATTGTGCGATTGAGACATAAACCGACTGCAAATGAATATAAGGGATATGNTTCAATGTGTCCTCACCCCNAAGAAATGCCAACTTGCTAATNCGAAATGATTCATATCTTGCAGGTATCGTAAAAATATACAAGGAACCAAAGTAATACCGTTTGTGGTTGCTGTGGGCGACTATGAAGACTACGCCATGCAGTCATCATATATTGCACACGGGAACAAATACAGCAAAGACAGAGTGCTGACCGTGGATGATTTTCAAAAACTGAGCACCGTGATTGCACGACTGACTGATTCCATCTCGTCCGCTGTATCGTTAGAAGGTGAGATCGATGCGGTTTAAAATTTGTTGTATAGCGGTTAGCTGCCCCTAACCCTGAGAAAGAAAGAAGATGATGGATTGCAATTAGCTCATTAGAGAAACAAACTATATCTTGCAAACAACAGATAAAATACCCCANAAGCTCTCCATATAATAGTGTATGTTGGCATCTCTTTCTATAGGATTGAAAATACGGTATTTTATTGGGATGACAAAGATCGATAATCTCAATTATATCCCAAAAATATCAATTTATCTCATTACAGTTTACAATTTCATTTTAATCGCAGTCCGTNGGACTTTTTTGCCTATTGTTATAAATCTACAATCTATACATGTTCATGTCCACCTGTAGCATTACTAGACGTGCATATATGAGTATTGGACTTGCTGAAGGCGAAGGAGTTATATTATAATATGGTATATCAACTATTTGTCGCCCAGCATCTGTCCATACGAAACTATATATCATCTAAAAGGCCGTTTGGTTCTTAACATCTCATCNGAAATTTATCGACGAACGTTATTGATGTCGAAATGATATTGCAGGAACTTCCGCCGGCGCTGGCTCCTCTGATCCAAATGCTGACATTGCCAACCCTCAACTCGGGATNTCAATCGCTTTTGGCAAGGTTGGTATAGGTTACATATCGCATGAAATCGAAATGCCGAACGCGAATGTTGACATTTCCGACGCCACAAGAGGGTTACATGTTGCCTATGAAATACATTCTATGATGCCGATTGCCAATGTCACAGGATCAGTTATTTGTCGGTGGACCAGGAATGTTCCTACAGTCTGGAAATATTATGAGTGTTGATTTGAAAAGTGGCGCAACCCTAGCACAGGAGGAATTTCTTCAGATAAGCGCAGCTTTGCGAAATGGCACCGCTGACTCTCTCGCTGGTAAGCACTGAGCAGATTGATAATGTTTTTTTCTAACTCAGATATGACAAGACAGTTGAATATGTGTAGTTTGATGGATGGATGTTTCCTGCATTTGAGAATTAAACGAGTGCAGATGAATTATATACAATTTATACATACACCGGAATACGAGAATTCGTCAGGATTAAGCAAAATGCACTCACCTGACCTCGTTAGAAATTTAATCCGAAAGATGTGGAATCGTACATTGGCGATCACCGCAGATACAATAAGCAGCCTTCTAACTACTACCTTGGTAAATTTCGGTGAGAAATAGAACGGGTGCGATTTGTTCTATCTGGTCAATATTGATCGATTTGCAATCTTACCAAGCTTGAAAAGATAAGTGGATGCGCTGAACAATGAACATTCAACGAAAGACCACCAACGCCAGTCAACGTAAAACAACAGTGGGTTTAAGAAAATTGCTCTTTGGACTCAAGATAACAGCAAGAGAGATAAATTAGGATACAGCAAAAATCGATAAGCCTCACACTTCGACGTACACTAATTGCGTTGAAATAGCCCACGTCTATCTCTATGACGACCGGCGACTGATCCCAGCTGTTTTGCCTCTCGCTTAATCGTTACACATACAGGCATATATATAGTATATCTTACGGATTAAGGGCTTTTCGGGGTTGTGAAAATACTTAACTCACTTTGGCACATAATATGCAACGTCTGTTCAAAGGTTTCTCTCTTGTCACTGGNAANTTTGACGGAATTGAATATGTCATAGCAGGAGCACCAAGACATCTATTTACTGGCGCGGTATGAGCATTCTGATAGGTTTATTGTAAGGTGATAACGTATGGACATTTTATTCGACTCATATCCAGGTATTGCTCTGTCAAACACGTAGTGGGGAATCTCCNGTGTGCGATAAGACAATTTTTCCAAATTACGATCAAGTAGCAACATATTTTGGGGGATCTGTTTTGACNGTGGATATAAACGGAGACAAGAATGATGATATGTTAATAAGCGCTCCTTTGTACANTGGCGATGATATNGATTCAGGTCGAGTGTTCGTATACATGAGTGAAGANGGTAATTCGATAGNAGCATGGGTAAGTANTAATGAGTATATTTNGTTGTGTTAATATTTTTCANCTAGCAATGCNGTGTGTCCATGGTGTTTAGACATNTGCAACTTTATGAAGTAATATACTTNCCATGTTTCGACCACCAAGCGAGACACACAAGATCGCNACATTTAGCCACTTCTGACTAGACTAGAGTAAGCAATGGTCAACATTTCGTCGTCTTGCACACCTNCTGAAGAATAAATCGAGATNGCGAAAATGCGTTAAGAGAGACGCAATGTTCTGTCTAAATAGGAACGTATTTCTAGCCTATNAGTTAGTCNTATCAAACCTGGTTATCTACCGTCAGAATCCCTCATTATTAATAGTTGCTTCGCACGAAACATTCGATCTATTGGTGGCAGGTCATAGCGATAATTTTATGTAGTCGACCATAGTTACCACGATTCACCGCAGATTTAACTGAGATGGATCGTTGTGCTATTATGACTTAACACATAGCATAGCCGATGGAAGTGGTGGCACAGCGGCAGCGACGCTCTGTAGCAGTTACTTTAGTTAGACGAATGGAGTCGATTGTAGACTGCTACATTAATGTAATCCTGCTCAGCGGTCTTGATGCTAACACGTCTCTTGGCATCTTTATATCGGTCATTAAACGGTTTATGATATTTATTGGAAACGGTTAACAATAATTTAACTCGCTCTAAACGAAAAGAATATAAACAAATTAAAAGACAATCCTTCGGGAACCACACATTTCCTGGACCCGACACCGAAAACATGTGCGGGGAAAACCCCGGCACGTGACTGCAGTTATTCACCCGTTACACGCTCATCGCCAGGTGGTTTTTAGCCAAGGAATGATATAAATTCCGGCTGAAAAATATTTGTATGGCTCAGCTGATATTGGTGTACAAATGCAAGCGTGTTATGTGCAATTGTGCATCCATCCTGATCTTTATGAGCAATAAGTGTAAGATGAAATGAACTGTAACGCAGCCCGGCTGTATAAACCTATGTATTTGCACTGTAACATGCGTGGAAAACTCCCAAACTGACCGCAAAACGATACCAACCTGTTTCTGAAACTGGATACTGGAGTTCCCCTCCTATAACCAGTTTAATATTGGATGTTTGAATCCAGAATATGCGAGCTAGCTCCAAACAAAGTGCAAAACGCTGCTGCATATACGGAAAAATAGCCCACATAGTTGTAAGCCAGGGGTTCTTAATTGTTTTTTATCGATAACCTTTCTAGTGTTGTGTGGATTTGCGCGTACCCCTTATATTTCCCAGGCCGGTGACTGGAAGGTAATCACATCAAACTCAACTATATTTAGGCTATTTCATGCCTAAAATTTGGTAACACTTTTAACTATATTCTTTGGCGTAATAATTTTATTTGTAACTTGAAAGCAGTGAATTACATTGTTATTAAATGCTGCTCACTGGCTGTTTTGATATTAGGTAATGCGAACGATTGCCTTCCGAGCAGTGTGCTGTGCAGCTTGGTGACATAGCCTTATTCTTGAGCGAAGCTTGCAGTTCGTCTGAAATTCGCCATCTCTTGAACGAGTGTCCGTCTTCGTGTTTTTGTCATAAGACCGACTTACATTATACTCCTTTTAGACACGGTCACCAGCTCGGCACAAACTGAAGTGAACAGTAAACTCCAGTAAACAGATATTTAATGCTCCAGACCTTCTTTGCATTTCAGCTTTCGGGTTTCTTTTATTTTTTATACGGCCTGTTCACCCTTAATGGTTGATGATGACCCATAGTAATCACGAGCACCGATTGACTTGTTTTACAAATTAGGGACTTGGAAACGTATCACGCCACAATTTGAAGCACAGTCCGTGTAATTCGTTATGTGACAATGACAACAAAGAACGATTGAACTAAACTATACGGAAAAAGTGACTGCTTGTAACCTTAATTTTTACGGCATACTTTGCTACCTTGACTTTGTTTTGAATCAGGATTACGCATGCAAGTTACGTAGGCTGCGCAATGGGGGCATACTAATGAACAGGCTTCAAATTAAACGAATTTCCAGTTTACTTTATTCGGCCTATGGATTTAGTCCACGCTGCAACATTCCAAAATAGGTTTTATGTTTTGAATTCCTTGCAACTTTTCGCGGGCCGCAGTTTGCCCAAGTCTGCCCTAAAGCTAGTTCGCAGACCCAGTTCAAGAACTCTATTGTGGGTTTACAGGAAATTATCTTTTCAACCCCCCGCGCTAATGTGTGGCAAATTCTAGGCCAACCGATCATACGTGCCTCAAGTATTGCGTGGCGATGATATCGGAGCGCGGTTCGGCACCGCGATGGCATTTGCCGGTGACTTGGACAGGGATGGATTTAATGACGTTGTTATTGGAGCACCACTTGCCCACGACGGAGCAGGGGCGGTCTACATCTTTCGGGGCACGAGTAATGGATTAGAATTAACGTTCAGTCAGGTGAATAGGAAAATTGCGGACATAGATGTGTCTGATCAGGTAGGCCTCAGAATGACTAAATTTGTAATATTATGTGAAAATTCGAAGTTGTATCACCTAATCAGACGTGACCACTAGTGGGTTTATAAGGCATTGATTCATACTCCTGACCTAAAAGATCACTTTTTCGACGATGCACTGTACATTCTATTTTGACCGCTCCAGCCGTTAATACGCAGCTCTTGCTAATGCTCCCAACGCATTACGCTCTCTTGTGTCTATTTCGTCATAGGAGCTATATGCCTATTTTCCCTATATTTTCAAGAGTGAATATCAATCCACTATGACGTCACAGTTGAATATGCGTGACGTCATGACTTGAAAAAAATGTTAAAAAATTATTGTAAAAAACACGTTTTAAACAAGGGCCTTGTTTTGAATTGGTTTTTGTTTTAAACACAACCCTACCGCGTACTATCGGGTATTTCCATGAATCCCTTTACCAGAAAATCCAACCTTCGCATATTACCGCACCTGAGCTTCAATACTTTGGCCAGTACCTACAGGGCAATGTAGATATCGACGATAACGGATTCCCGGATGTAATCGTTGCATCTCCAAAAAGCGAACATCTGACGATCTTAAGGTAACACCCGCAGTCAGTGCATACCGCTACAGGCAATCAAACTATCTACATTAACAGGACAAGACCGATAGTTGATGTTGCGGTGGAGATAAAATTTTCCGATGAAACTATGTCATTTCCTATTTGCTTGAAAAACGAAGGAATCAATTGCACGACCTTGCACTATTGTTTCAACGTCAGCGGTTCTACTTCAGCGAACGGGACAGGTTCGCATCTCGAAAGTCATATCGAAATTTGTTGCAGTTGACTGATTGTTAACATTATTGGGCTCCGTGGAGAATTGATTACCGTAACGGGTCATTTCATATCTCAAACACAGATTATTATGGTGCTGTTATGATTTAGGGATTCGATACGTATTGCAAATTGATACCGGTAATTCACTCAAGGGAAAGCGAGTTTTATTTTCCGATTCGGATTCAACATTTTCTGAAGATGTTTCATTAACACGACTGTATTCCTGTTATCAGCAGAGCGTGAATTTGAAGGTAATTGGGAGGCATTGCACATTCATGCTTGATTGATTTGTAACTTGCAGTGTCAGTGAAGTCAGATTCATTCAATGCATACACCTCCTTTTATATTTAAGATGGAAATGTCAAACTCCGATTACGTTCATGCACCGATCAAAGCAGAAATAACTTTTGAACTACAGCAAGAACACCTCGACGTTCTTTTCTCTTCTGTGTTGAACAGGTGAATGGTGAAATCAATTTTTAACCGGCTAGAACACTTTGATTAAAGTCCTCAGTATGACTTTGATCATACTAGGAAATGTAGATATCGCAACTATAGAATATGCTTTTCCTGGCTCGATGCGACTGGGAACAATGCCGTCAGACTCCAGCGGGGCCCATTATAATGATTTGTGGTTTGCCCCATTGATATGCAATCTTCTGTCTGTGAATACCGGGGAATGCTTTTACGACTTACCTGGTCATGGAAAATTCTATCATCATGAACAATTAGCGCAATAATGGCGTGTACAACTGTGTTTACTGTACATGTACATTGTGCAAATATATTTTATCGCAATGCCTATGATTCGGTTTCAAAAGTAAAGCATATTCAACTATTCCTCTGAGCGAATCGTACCAACAAATGTCAATTCAGTTGAGTCATGAGTCATGAGCCATGGTTGAGTGTGGAATACTATTTATAGATTTGACACAAATCAAATCTAAAGTTTTGATTGATGGTATACACTCATTTATTCACGGCGTGTATACGGAACGGCTTCTTCTAACTAGAGTTCGTTGCAATCGATTTTGTAATTCCGACACTGTATATACGTAACGTATTGTCTAATATACGACCGTCACTTTGGGCGCTTGAATGCCATGCTTGAATACGAATGTCACCAGCATTTTGAACGAAGGCATTGGCCGAGAATTTATCCATCGCGGCCACCACGTAATACAGTTCTGTTTGCACCAGAAATCTGCCTACCACTTACTCCGCTGGAATAAAAGTCAGCACCGGTTGCGAGGAGATGATCTGCAACTCCGACTTGAATTTAGCTGCGTATATGCTTCCATCTCCAACATTCCAAATACAAAAGTAAGACCTCCCTATACCGTGTTTATTGTAACAACGCGTACTGTAATATACGTGGTAGAAAACAGGCGCATTTACCATATACACCATCGTAGGGTGCACATCAAACTATCGAAACTTCCTGGTACCGAATTTTGCTTTCACGCCCATGCGAATGGTTGAGTATGAGTAAAATACACGTTTTTTGTTATTGTGTGCAGTCAAGTTTTAATTGCATGCTGTTGGGCAGCCTACTTGCTATTATATCTTTAATACCCGATTAATATCCACTGTATTGTCGTATCTCTGGAAACAGGCATGTGAGAACTTTGATATGCTGCGAACCACTGTCCATCTGCAGTTATCAGTTTTTTATCGGTTCGATTTTTTGTAATTACAGTGGAGCAGCAGTCCGTGACATATCTGAGAACGGAACTGTATTAGTAGTGGCACAGTCCACGGCGTCATCTGCCCTCCAGATTCGAGTGAATTGGACGAATTACGGCGAATATGCCTTTGACCCTGCCATAAGCGTCAGCTATTCCAAAGGGATATCCATAAACCAGGTCGGTCAAGTCGCACTAAACCTGTCACCATCACCTGCACTTGGGCCAACATTGCGTACTACGATATGTACTATGCTTGTTTGTTTACTTTATTAGGTCAAAACTATATCTGCGTTTCCACAATCGGAATCTTGTATTTCCCCGCTTGAAGCCACATCGCAAGAGAGCAATAACATGGTTCAACAGATTCTACGTTATCAGCAAGTACTGATGCATCCTAATTCTTGGGTAAGGACCATTATTATAGACTGGATTTTTGCAAAGGCAGTTTACGAATATTATGTCATTCTGGGCAAGCGAGTATTATCAACGAAAATGCGATGAAAATATTTCAGAGATGAAATGATCTTATGTCATTTTAACATCACAATTTACCAACGTGTAAAACGATGCAACAAGTTTTTCATCTAGCTGAGACT
>ATSW01011483.1:0-11958 GCA_000444245.1 Botryllus schlosseri
TTATATCTGACCATCTCTGTTTAGTGGTATAGCTTAGTGACAGATCGCCCGCGTTATCGGTATAGGTAGGTTGTGGGTTCGAGCCGCGATCAGGGCAGACGAAAGACATGCTTGTAAAACCGGTATCCACGATCCGCCTTATGCACGCGGAACTGCCGTTTCATGGAGAGGAATATAGTGGTGCTGACTCGATAACCTTGTATTCCGTTCGAATCTCCATAGTCCAAGAACATAGTTTGTGCAGACGAAAATATACTCCCGTCCTTCTCGCAACAAAGCTGTATCGGATTGCATTGGTCAACATGTTTAATGGAAATTGTCCATGCTCTGTAATATACATTGGGTTTTGGCAGTGGTGGACAGTAACGAAGTACGTCTACATTTTGGAGTAGGCCTACTATAACTTAAATTGATTACTCAGCTGCTGGTTATGTTTCAGACAATTTCCGCATATACTTGCTACTTCTGCTTCTAATATAGTAGGAATTCGATACTCACACTTGGGTAGCAACGTTGTCTATTTTGACCACCTCCTGATATAAATGAACTTCCGACGCACCATGACATGCGGAGGCTCTAAAGTTGAGAGTTGTGGCCTAATAGGACGAACGCAGCCTTGATTCCAATTTCAATTTTTACATAAGTTGATTATCCTGACCCGGGTCAATCGATCGGTTGTGGTCTTGGAGTTTCCCTGTGTGTAGTTTTCATTGAATTTTACACATTTTTGCAGGATATGGAGTCAACTTTACCGATAACCACCAACCCCGGGGAGCACCGGGCCGAAGGACTGAGATTGGTGCCGCTGGAGGAAATAGTTCGCACCGTGTGTTACTAGTTTTAAAATGAGAGATTTGCTGACAGTGGAAAGGATCTACTGTTTTCTGTTACGCTATGCGCAAAGTGATTTTTGCCGGAAATTTGATGTCACGGGGACACTGACGGTTGATGGTTATGTAGCGATATGTAGCCCTTTTTTGACTTATACATCCTTGCGTTCCATAATCAGAAATGAAGATATTCGTACATTTATTCGTCAATTGCTTCGTTATTTTACGTTTTGAAATATATTAGTATTCTGTTACTAGTGCGCTTTCCATGGAGGCAATTATTACCAACGCGGGAGTCAGAGAGCTCCGTCGGGACGGTATGACGACAATCTATCTGTTACACCACAATATACATTTGGCGCCTCGTTATTGGTTGAATTGATATTCGTTAATAATATTCAGCAGAGCTACACCCATGTCAATGATAGGAAAGAGATTTGTGTCATCTCTGACATATCCAATGATTCCCCAGCACGCAATATTGCACGTCTCCTGATTTCTATAATCTCACAAAAATGTGTCTGTTATAATGATGTCCTATATCATTCGAGGTACAACCAATTTCTTTCCACGAATTTGCAGATACGACTATATGAAGTTGTCTTATCTACATTCTTAGGATTGGTCATTCATATTTGTATGCTAAGATACTTTTTAGTACGCTGGATGCGGAAAAGCTGTTGAAGCACCATGCAAATGTTCCATGTGGGACAACTGTATCGTTCGTATCTTTTTATAAAAATTTCTCTGGTAATTGTTTCTTTTATTATACAAGAGGTTTGGTTCGAATAACCCGTCTACTGTACTATATACATAAGGGATACAATTGCAAGGACGGTTCTTAACTCTTTTTTCACCGTGGACCCCTGAATTTTATTTGCTGGTTTGCGTGTTACATAACATAACATGAAATCAAATACATAGTGACATAATGTTTCATTTATACAACCATTCATTATGACATCATACATACTAAGAATTATTTTCAAGTTCAAATTTGTACCTTGCACTAGAGATGTAGGAATCATGGATTTTTGGATCCGGATCCAATCCTGTTCGATAAAATGGAATCCTCTGCCAATTCGGATCCTGTTTCCGCCGCCTTCATTATTCAAATCCGAAGTTTGCTACTCAGAAATTGCGGTGCAATGCAGAAACAGCTTATGGGTCCAAGTTCGAACAATATATTAAAGTAAATAAACAGCAAACTTGCCGGATTCCTATCCGGTTAGAATCCAAAATCTGGATCCTGTACATATCTACGATAGTACCACACACACAATCAGAATGGCTGGCTCATTTCAAAGATACATTTTCATCGAAGCCGATTGAGGCAATCGCGGTTAGTTAGGTTGGCGCTGGAGGGTTCAGGAACAAATTATGGTCGAAAGTACGTGCCGAAATTCGAAAATGCACACTTGCTCACATTCTCAAAGCTAGAAGCCGGCATAANGATNTNTANANGNGANNGCATATTGGATAGACCAGTGGTTCTCAACCTTTTTGTCGTCATTGCCCACTTCAGATTTATTCCGGGTTTTCATTCCCCACTACCCAAAACCATCGTCGTATTTACCTATAAGTTTTGTCATTACTGAGCAGCTATTTGCTTGTTTGAGTAGCCGACACAAGACACACAACCACACCATCACCAACGTATCCGGCACGCCATCATTGGTTATCCAGAGTTGAAATATGAGTTTTTGTAAACAGCCAACACGCAATATCATTTTCGATATATACATTCCAGAGCAGTTAACTGGTAACGGTAATCGCGCAAGTGTCTCCGTATATATGTAGATTATCCTGTTCCTGTAAATAATGTTTAAAAAATGCGTCCATTACCCACCAGAAACCATTGAATTCCCCACCGGTTGGGAACCACTGGGCTAGACCATGCCGAACTCGCCAACAATGCCATTTCTTAGCGACTGAAACCATATTAGTCACCACGGATATTTTCGTAAATCGAAGAAAATTCTGCCAACTGGGTATGCTCTATTCAGAATGGTGCCGGATTATAATTGAATGTATTCGGCGTTGATTGACTGAGATGCCGCATGAAGACATTTATGGCAGTGCCGACGTCGTATTTATGTGTAGAGGAGAAATAATGTGTCAGCGTATGAGAGAAATTTGTTATCAAATTCCGTAGAAATTGCCGGAAAATTACAAACCTTGGTATACTTATAGCACTACGTAATTTCAACTTCAGCTGGTCTCGTGGTTGTCATCTTTTCGACCTAGTGGCACCTTCTCAAAGGGAAAATTGTTCACCACACTCTAAAGCACTTTGAGCACCATGATTGGCGAGTACCGTAGTGGTCCGTTGTACCGCTGCAACACAAATGGGTCGCGGGTTCGAGTCCGACCGAGGTCGACTCCAGAATCCCTTCCTAAGTGTTGGAGGTTTATCTAGGCTCCTCCTCGCCATCTGATCTGCAAAAGTGGTGTTTTGCAAAATATCAGACGCGAAAGTATTGGGCCGTGCTATAAGTTGGTACTTCTACAAATAGTCGTGTGACAGCATCTAGTTGGCCGGAGTTTGTCGATTGCATCTCTTCACGAGCGAAAGTAAATGAATGCCGAGGAAGAAATTCGTTGCTGATGAAATTCAATCGAGAAGGACCCCCCCGCGCACTGTACGTAAACCGAATAACTTGCTGTACAATATCAGACCCATGACGCGATATCTAGAGGTGAAAATTCGTATGAACTCTTCCACTCCCAGTAGGCATCAGGAGTGTCAAGCTGAGATTGCGTCATGGGCCGGATAAAAACTTCAGACAGATCTGGGGCCGGACCAGTCGGGTGATTTCACAATGTTCAAAAATCTAAGCATTTTTATGCACATGCTATACAATCTATTACTTACAATTGATTCACGGGCAGGATACGGATAATTGTAGGATAACGTAGGTGTTCCTAGTGTCAGAAAATGTTACGAGCCAATGGTCTAATCTTCAAATAATTTTCGAACAAGCTATGGATGCACACTGCACAACGCATCGCTTCCCCGTTATCAATCAATTAAGGACAGAGGATGCGGTTTATACACGCGAAGATAATTGTGGATCGCGAAGAGTTGAATAAATACTAGCTTGCAGTTTCTTATCTTATCTGTACGTTTCTATTATGCGAATCGTTACCTGCTATAAATCGCGGAAGCTGATCAAACAAAACACGGAGTGTCTCTTCTCAGCTATTGTTATACTCGAGGAGTACTTTCTTATTAATTCCTACATATTGGTGTCTGGAGCGTCTTGTCCGAAACAGACATTGCATGTATATGATAAGAGTTCAAATCACAGCAGACAAAAACGCAGCAATACGAAGATAAACCATCACACTGGGTGTAGCCCAACCAATTGTTTTTCTGATTCTGTACTATCAAATTCATAATCCCCCCCCCCAATCGGCCGCTGGCGCTCCAGTCGAGAGCATATAAAAGGTGCAGAATAATAAAGCCATATTATATCGTCTCCATCACCACGCGGAATGTCTTCAACAAGCCACCTGCACCGGGAGGAGAATCTCATGAGTTCACAGATGGTACAGTCGAGCTCACAAGACAAAGGATCGTCTCAAGAATTCACCAGAGCCGCAGTGAATCCTACTTCAATATCAAGCAAGCATAACACAGACAATTCATATTCGATAAAAAGGGACAGAGAACCAGGTATTATCTTAGTATATATAATGGGAGGCATCCGTGACACAATTCCGCTTAATAATTCAGATCCACAGCTTCATCAGCCCAATCTTGCCAACATTTCTCGGATTCACATTGGCGGACCCAGGATCTGGAAAACAGGCCGAGAAAAAGAGGACGTACTACCAAGTAAGAGATATTAACCTCTTTAATGTAGAGTTTGCGTATTCAATTAAAAATTTCAACTTGTATCAAGGTGCGAAAAGACGGAAAATATACGATTTTTCAGAGCTTTTAGAGTTGCCAGTCCAGGAACTTCTGAGGTTTGTAAACTAAGTTTTACCTAACACTGGCATATAAAAATTTACACCTTCTTATCATAGGGAGATTTACCCTGTTTTGAACTTCCCCTAACAAATATTTNGGCCTAATATTTATTTTTGTCTATACCACGCAAGTTTTGATATGCAATGCTTTGGGCTTGGGAATACCCATTTAATGACTTGAACAAGTGACCGCTTTGAGACAGCAGTAATTTAGCAATGTATATATTATCTAACAAATATATTTTTCAGTCGTTGCCGCCGTGATCTCTTCAATAGTTGGTCTTCCTGTCAGTCAACTACCAAACGTCAGGTAAGACTATATAAGCTTTTCCCGATTGTCACGTTACGATATTATCAGTTCCCGGAAATGTCGTTTTCGACATTGGATGATACTGTTTACTAATATAGACAGGTTTCCTTTGTATTTTAGAAGCAAAGGTCGCTTCTCCAGGTGCCTGTGAATTGCAGAGACGGAGTAAAACCTGTTGGGATGTCGAGAAAAGCGATTTCATCGAATGGAAATGTGTATGCGCCGTCTACACCAGCGGAGAGACCACCAGGACTCAGGTGAGGCAAATTACGGATGACAAGAAATGCCAGAATAAGCAGCCACCATCTTGTCTTACTAACACGTTGGCGTAATCTTGTAATTATGAAAATGTTGCAGATTTATATTATTTATAGGGCTTTTAATATAGTTGAGATAAGTTCTTCTACCAAGCTCCAGTTTAGATTATTTGGTATGTTTCAATGTAGCCCGTAAACAATTCGCTTCAATTTCAAAGCTCTAAAGAACAGAATGATTAACACATTTTTTCATTTAGTCCTGAAGCAATCATCAAAATGTGCGGATTCGATCCAACACTAATCATACCATTGCTCCTCCAAGACGACATCTTCGATTACGATGACTGAACGTAAACGAGAGAAATAATCTGCAACACGGACCATATGAAGCTCTAGCAGCCGTCTCCGTGATCGTGGAGATTTTTGCGTCTTTCGACATTCTGCCTCACATGCAGTCTGTACTATTAGGCCTATCCACTGTTACGTTTCAATAAATAAGCTTTAAATATTATACAGTGTCTGTTGTTATATCTTATGACTTGCGCAATGCGCATACGGTAAGAGCTAGGTAACTATAATGCAGAAGGGAACACCTCTGTTCTATTGTTTTACGAATTACGGGCTGTCCGCTGTTAATTTACATGTAGAATAGTATCAAGTAGGTCCTAACGCAAAATACTTGATTACTTTCGACCAAGGAGTTATATACCATAAGTCAGAAAGTTATTTACATCATAACTCAAATCCTAATTTAGCCTACATATTCGCTTCTTCTAAATTCTAAATAGTCATAGATCGTTTTTAATTTTCCAGACTGACTCGCAGACGTGTCACAGAAATCCAAACAGTGTTGCAAAACAATGATTTTCTCATAAACAATATCCCAAATTTATGCTGCTTCAGCTCTAGGCGATGGGTATGACTAACTGAATTAATACAAACCGTACCCAAAACACTCGTGGACCTTACAGCCCATAATTTGAATAATGTGCGGATTGCAAGAGGACATCCTCACCCCAGAAGTTCGGAGTCGCTAAGAACATTGATTCAACTGGACATACGAAACTATGGAACTATGGACTATACAAAACCATCAGGAGAAATGCAAGCACGAGAATGCAAGCGTAGGCGCGAACCTCATAATGCAACGTGTAGTACAGAGGTGTCAAATGCACGGTCCACGGTTCGCATCCGGCCCACGAATCAATTCTGAGTAAATGGAAAAACTACATATTATGCAGGGCTTTTCCAACTAAAGTTGTATTTTTTATTAAGAATTACGTTCACGTAAATGTAGAACAGAGGCATGGAACACATGGATCGTAGAACCTGTGCGTTCATTCCAGGCACCATTAGGGACAAGAAGGTGGACGGCGGACCGGCGGTTAATAATGTCATATTACATAGGTTTGGATTCGAGGCCATGGGTCTTACTTACGCTTTTTTATTTGGTGTGTACCGCAGAAGGCCTCCTGATAGAAATAGCCGACGACCAAAACAATCTCAGGATCAAAGGTAAATTGAAACCATATTACCATGGATATTAAATGTATGGGGACATCCACTACACAGCTTTGGCACAGGGCCACAGCAAATGTAACAGAAGCATCCTAATACATAATATTAATAAAGCGTGGCAGATGAATCGTTGGGCAAAATCACGAGTAATCACTGAGAATAACGGGATCCGAAGCAATGGACTTTTTTGCGCTTGTAGACACGCGCTCTATAGGCACGTGGGGTCGAGACATTTCTTCTGATATAGGAGGGTTTGAATTTCATTAAATAAGCAGCATTCAGTATTGTATTCGGTAATGTCGGTAGAGTTGTTGAGAGGATCGTAAATTGATTTCTGCGGATAAGTTTTACCTGAAATTTACCAGTTGGCTGACAGGAGGAGGTCATATCGAAGAGATATCTGCCCTTGAAGTGTTTCGCAATAACTGAAGGACAGTAAAGTTATTTTACAACTTACTAATCAATATGGATCGACAAGCCGGCAACGATATTCAACAACTTTTGTAAAAATTCCAGACACATCGGAATGCAAACTAAAACTACTCTTTGACTCCTGGACATCACTTCTTTTCTTCAGGAGTCTTCAGTTTCTTGTTAATTAAGGTGGTGGTAAATATTTTAATACTGTCCCATTCCCCCCATCGCTAGTCTCATTGTTCCCCGCCTATGGGACATAATGGGAAAAAAGGCACGTTATTCAAGTGACTTTGCTTTCGTTATTTCTTCGTATTTTCCAATCTCTTTGTTTTTCATCGAAAATATGCGTTTTATATTCGTCCATCGTCTCGCTATGTTCATTTACATTTTGGATTCGAAGTAGATTTATGACAAAAATGTGTTGTTTGGTCCCATTATACCCCACCCACCCCTAAAACACGATGACATACTATCTTTGCTAATATGTCGCGTTATTTCTTATATTACTGGCGACTTCCACAGGCGGAATCTTGACATCAATATTTTATGAATTCTGTTGGTTTATTTGCGATGGAGGCACATTGTACCAAGGTACGCTTTACAGTATCACTTAACGCTATCAGTCATAGTAAAGTCATTTATCGTTATTGCATCTTTAATGCACATGTTTCGTGCCTGTGCGTGTCAACATAATATGGGCGCGATAAGTTGAATTTTTGTACCGCAACTGAGATAATCACAGCATATATGGCCGTACCTTGTGAAAGATATACCACTAGGAAATTTTCTACCAAATATTTGTAAAGTTCTCTGATTATAAACGATTTACGTGTAACGTTTATAATTTTGCCCGAAACACACAATCGGTGGGTAAATATGCCCGCTATCGGCTCTAAAGAGATGAACCATAAGTTCCAGTTGGGTGATTTTTACTTCCCGCGTCGCAAATTCGAATTTTCGAGCTGTACTGGCCACTAGATAGCACAGTGGCGCGTTCCACAGCCGCAACACCAATGGTTTGCGAGTTCGAAGCCGACCGAGCTCTACTCTGCTATTCCTCTCGGAGTGATGCAGGTTCATATAGAATCCTGACCTGTCGATCCATGCGGTGTCTTACAAAATACCAACACGAAAGTGGCTCAGCAGCTCAGGAATCATTATAAATAGTATGGTAAGGTAACCATATTTCGGAAATCTGAAAAGAGGACAATTTTTCAAAATTTCCAGACTTGCAATACCGGAGGAAAATCCTGAAAATATGGAAAAATTTTCCCACTTCGTGGTCGGTTGACTAAAAAAAGGTCAGCTTTCCGGTTCAGTTCCCGAAATAGCCGCCGGGGCGCTACTTCAGTGCTGTCGAATTTCGCCCTATGTTTAACCACAATTCTCCAAAAACGGGGACAAAATCTCAAAAAATAGGACATTTGGGCGTCCACCGTGGACATTTTCAAAAGACTCAAAAAATGAGAACAAATCCCATTAAAAGAGAACGTATGGTAACCCTGTAATATTGGCCCGGTGTGAAATGAACAATGTAGTAGAAAATCGGAACACCATAAATACTTTCATAAAAACAAGACCGTTCATCATATAAGTGATAAAATGCCGTAAGATGAAAAGCAAACTCGTGAATTCAATATATGTTACGTAACTCCCGGAATGTTATACACACCGTTTACTGGATCTTTATTCATCACTTATTGTAAAACCACGTAGATGGACTAACGAAACACGATAATACTTCACAACAACTTTAGCAAAGTGCAAATAATAAGATAACGAAACCGTGATTGCGGTGTACGTATGAGCAGTGGTTCGGCGATCCTTCCTCAATTGGCCTAAGAACTGTCAATGACGCGTTTCAGTGGGCGTGACTAAGCTTTTCCCCGCTATTCAAGCTGAGTGGGCAGATATTTCCGATAGCTGTCTAGGCAAAAGTAGAGACCCGGAATTATTGAACAAAGGAGTTGAAACACATCGAATGTAAAATAACATTACAGATGGAAGAATAGCACGTAGAAGAACGCTGTGTCATATTTTTCACTCTGACCATCAACTCTGACGCCTTCATAATCATATGCTGTTCGGTCGGCAGTGGTATTGTATACCGATTCTGAAGAGTTGACACACTGGACGAGTCCACCTGGTGGACCGTCTCGTAATTGCGATCTGCTACCGCGTAAAACGTGAGATATCGATCATCGGCTTCGTGGAAATCTGTTGTGTGTCACAACTCTTCCTCATAGCCTCCTCTTCCGCGCGGCTGTAAATCGCTCTTTTCCTAATGACTTTCTACTTGAATGACAGTTATTTAATGCTGGTGTTGAGGTGAATCCGGCAGTCGCGATAAGTCAAGCTTCATCATCAACACGACCTGTCTGATTAGTGATCATGGAGACGGGTGAGACGAATGCTGACGCAAGAGACGAAAAAGTAGGAATATTGTCTGAGAATGACTTGTTTGGAGAATCGGAGGAGCATTGGATTCTTCAATACGTGAGTTACGTGAATTAATGTTCCGATGAGAAAGCTACCACGTCATAGGCCTACTTACGAAGGCACAACGTCGACCCGAGCCGTACCGGCAATAGCGGTTGAATTAGTAACGGATGGCCTAGAGCAGGGGCGGAAAATCCGTGGCCCGCGAGACGATTTTGAGTGGCCCGCTAGGTAACTCTCGAAATTAGTTATAACATCCAAAAAATAAATTATCCAGGTAATTTATTGTGAACTTGCAAGGCCAGCCAAAATTGCATTAGTCTGGCCGCAAAATTTGAGATGTTGATGATTAAAATAACAGTTTACCGCATTGGTGTAGCCAGGGGCCAGTCACATTTCTCGTAGATCTTTGTATATGACCTTAGAATAGAATATTCTAGGCATATTTATATGACTTGACAGAAATTCAATATTTGTATGTCCAAGTGCCGAATAATCCTGCCCTTGCCAAATAGACCCAGCGGTGTACATTCGCAACCCGCAATATATGCAAGTACCATTATTATTGACCGAATTCATTCATCACCTTTTAATATTTTCCGCTCTGCGCGCGGCTATGTCCTGTTTCCATACTGCGTCTTCATGTCATAATTGTTATCCATGTTAATGCGTGTTAAGATTAGTCTTGTTTTCACCGTTACCTAATCCGCTTCGCGCCTATCGGAAGAATAAAAAAGGTCATCAACATTCAAGTGGCTAGCGCAATGAATCGTAAATCTCATGCGGCCCCTTGGCAGAAAAGGCTGGCCACCCCTGACCCAGAGAGTGTGGAAATCCTTGAATGGGTGCTCGGAGGTTAAAAATGAAAAGTTGACATCGATAATATTAAAATATAGCAGCTGGTGGTTGATAAAGATGCAACCCAAAAACAATGGATGGGTGCGCACGCGACTAATATCTTTACGTATGCGATGATACTGATTGGTTTTCTATGTTGCGCAAACTGCAGTCAATAAGTCGCAAGTCAAGTCATACGAAAAAGATGACTCGAGTCATCCCAACACTGCAAAATAGCCAAATTCGATGCACGGAGGTCAAATCAAGAAACATTGATCGGGGACATTATGTAAACATACTTACAGGCAAGCGGTTTAGTCTTGAAAGTATAACCTGCAGCTATAGCCAGCAATCACATCCTCCCAACTAGATCGTAATGGCGTCTTTTACTTCACAGGTAAAGAAGCCCTTTGGAATCCTAGTTTACTGCCTTTTGATGTTCGTTTACGTGCCCTTCTACATTATTGGATATCTTATGGTACAGAAAAAAATACTCCTTTTGAAGCTAAAAAAAGCAACAGGAATTGGCTACGTGGAACATGGAAAGCTTGGCATCGTCAGCCGACGTAGCAGGGTAAGAATGAATTCGCTGAAGAAAAATTTAGACCACGTCATTATTAGCATTGAAGATATATATTGAATAACATTCGATACGAAAACATTTACATCTATCGTAACGGATGCGAAGAAGTCAGTGACAATACTGAACCCATCGCATAGTACTGGGCGAACGTAAAGATAGTCTGACCATCTTTCTTCAATACTTCGATTGTGGCTAAATTCACTAATATCCGACGTATCGTCGCAATGCATCATGTAATTGTATGCCATGTTCAGTGATGCGTATACAGGCGACTGAAGCTCAGAGTCACTTGAATATACCAGATAAGAATATGTAGTACGGCACTGTGAAGTCAATTTTTCATACAATCCATCAGTTGCTTCGTCTGAAACTATATGCTTTCATATTTATTTCTTGTATTGCATTACTTGTTCGAACTTTGGTGCCACAAGAAATGGCTTAAAATATAATAGTCATTGTTCAATCGTGAAGGACTCAGCTGCAAATGACTATGGGCTTTATAATTTTGAGGGCAAGCGAAGATTACGTGCGGATGAGCCCAATCTAACGCCTCTGGCTGTATTTTGAAATTCAGTTGTCATAAATGGCGATATTGCCTCAATGTATTAAACTTACCTTTCATCGTGTGTCAATAGAGATTTATACTCGTTATCGAGGAATGGAAATTGAAAAAAAACGGATCCCTAGCTGACATTCAGTCAATACACTTTATCATCGTAGGCCTACTAGGTGATAAAACTTCCGAGTCACACTTGCACACTTCCATCAGCTTTCGTTATGTATCAAAAT
>ATSW01011484.1:0-20721 GCA_000444245.1 Botryllus schlosseri
GCGCGCAGCGCGAAGAAAAATTTCGAATAGCATAAATCTGCTTGAAAATAATATTGTTTATTTTGATTTTAGAAAAACTTTTGAGCCTACTTCAAGCCTTCAAAATTCAGGACATCTAGGCATATTTTAGAATTTCCTCCCGGATGCATTTTTGTCAGTGAAATTCCGAACATGTCCGAGAAATTCCGGACGTATGGCAACCCTAATCTAGAGTGATGCCCATACTTCAAATTATGCAAATATCATTATTAACATCATTTTTTAAAATACACCTAATGGTCGTGCATGGAAATAATGGGGGTATTTATCACCTGTTACATCATCTAAACATTAAAAATGAGAATAAAAATGTCCAGGATGTATGAGCATGACGATAATCGTCAGCCGTACGATTGGTTATTTCAAATAACATCATTGTGTTGTACGTGACAGGTATTTATAGGCTAGTAATACTCAGAATAAAATGCTATCCTGATTCCAATTAAGCATATCGGGCGAAAACCCATATCTTTATCCTAAGGCATTCGTTAAAAATTCCGGCATAATCCTGCAGGATTCTTGTGCTGTCTGCCAATGTTCCCCCTAAGCTGCGTGCGTGCGCGGGCGCTCATTGCCGACAAAGTCTGCGCGTACAGAAAAATGTGTGCCGCGCACAAAAAAATTAGGGATAATCGGTAGACGAGTCAAATTGATGAACTTTTTTTTATTCAACACCACACATTACCGGAAAAAATGTAGGTAAATCGGGAGTCCAGCCGTGTAAACCCTATGTTACGCACTCTTGACGGGAACATTGCTGTCTGCTGCAATCCCTCTGACCCCGGTCTAGCACAACTGCAATGTCATGACCCCCGTCTCTGGTCTGCAAGATTTTATATTTGTAGCGAACCGTGACAGTTCCGCTTCGCTGCTGATTGTTTTTGTTGGCGATTGCTTCACCTGTCTGCTGCTTGGTTTGATTAGGAGTCCTAAGCGAGTGCCTTGCATCGAATGCAAAATGAAATCGTACGTATAAAAGTACGGCAAAGTGCAGAGTGTGGAACGGGTTTAGAGCGTCAAGAAAATGTCTACATCTAATGACTTTTATGACACTGATAGCGACGATGAGCTTCCGCATGGTTGGGAGGAAAGAGCAACTGAAGACGGATGGGTGTACTATGCTAGGTACGGTAATGATTTAGTGTCCAAATCTCTAGCATGTTAGCTTATGAAAAATCGATCAGCTGTCATAAAACAGCATATCGTATGAAAGTATACGGTATCACTAACTCTGAAGCCTATTCTGAAAATTACCACGTCATTCGCTGTACACTTACACTCGCAGATCAGATGCAGAGAGACTGGTTTTCTTATGAATGCCGACCGGCCATGTACTTGATAGCAGTGTTGTAAAATCTGAAGGGTATTTGCCTACTAGACTCAAGTAGCTTACTTGATTGGAGTCCTCATCTAGTCAAATCATTATTCTTGATTTCATTACCGGCAATCCCACTACTATATTATTTGAGAATCAAAACAATCTTCTTGATCTTCTGTGCAGTGTGCATGTGCACTGCACGTAAAGCTATCCAAGTATCCATAATTGTAATATTTCTGATTATCCTCACCATGGACGGCTATGACTGTTGCGCATCCATGGATTCGCAGCACTAAAGCGGTACAGCAGTTACTTTATTAGTGTATAAGTTATGATAAATACTGCTACCAGGAATAGTGTTGTATTATAGAATTGGTTGCAGGTGCAAGTGAATGTCTTGTCCAGTTGAAACTTGCCGTTTTTTCTGTGGCAGTAATGTATGAGTGGTTTGAAAGATTGCACCCACTTCTGTAGGCTACTGACTTTGTCACAAGTACCCCGTCACTCACCATCCTCATGCTGCACCACTAGCATGCATTACAACTCTAGTGAACTGATCTTATAATACATGCTTAGTTTCGGGTTCTTGTTGCTTCTGTAAGAGATTTGGATGGCTCATTATANTCTCAGCTTTCTATCTGTTTAGTCATATTCTGAAGAGAACACAGTGGGAGAATCCCAAAACTGGAAAACGCCGAAGAGTAGCAGGAGGTAGAGTATCCAGAACATTAACGATGCATGCTTGTCCGTCAGTTTTAAATTATAGCTTTGGTTGAGATATTTCAAACTACAGATTTCATCAATTTTAGTTTGCTTTTAGAATTGCCTTACGGATGGGAACGTAAAGTTGATGAGGAGCAGCGGATATTCTATGTTGAGTAAGTTCTATATGTAATCTTGGCATTGATAAAAATATATTCTAGTCACTTCATGATTGTGATGAATGGTGCCATCATAAATAAGGTACCTGTACGCAACATGGCATGTTGGTAGATACAACTTGGTGGTTTCCTTTTCTGTTGTCATGAGATGAAGATAACTTGTTATTGCTAAACTTTTTATCCGGGATATTTTATAATACGCATTCATGCTAAATTAGTATGCAGTCAATGTCATCAGATACAGTAGCTACCCAACCCATGTACAGTAAGTTGAAGACCGAAGCTCTGCATTGAAGTTCAATATAGTGTTGGTCACAGATGCAGTTCAATTTTTTGTGGGGTCGTATGGGGAAGCCAAATTAATCACATATTATTTGTCGCTCAGATGAACACTCGATGGCACATATCGGAGCAAAGTCAAAAATATCATTTCTTGAACAGACCATATAAACTGAAGTGCATAAGTATGGTTCGGAAATTCCATTCAAAATATCAAAAGTGTTCTAATATGTTACTGAACATTATACAACATACTCAATGAATCGAGTTTGGATGAAAAATAATGTAAATGCAAAGAATTATCATTTCCAGTCAGTCCATCCACCAATGCCATACCTGAGAGTTTGATTTCTTGACGTAAATATGTATTGCATAATTATATACCGCATAACATGCAGTATAGGCTACAATAATACTGCATTTTGGGCTGCATCGATACTGTTTTTGCGATCGCCTTTACAAAACATCCATTTTTTCCCCAGTCATATCAACAAAAGAACCACCTACACTGATCCGCGACTAGCTTTTTCCTACGATGTTGGCGAAAAAGACAGATACAACTTCCGCCAAAGGTTCGATAGCAGTAGCACGACAGATCAAGTTCTGGAAGGACGAGACTTGTCCGGAAAAGTGGCCATTGTCACAGGGGGAAACTCTGGCCTTGGTGAGTTTGGAAACTTGATATGTGTCGTATGTTTATCGTGGATCTACATATTATGATTTATTAAATGATGCTAATGAGTCATATCAAACGCGAGAGTGGTGAGAGGATCAACGCTTGCAATAGGTTGGCAGTATTGATGCCATAAACACTGGCTCATGGCCTTGATATTTCATATCAGATTACTCTTAAAGGGTAGGGTATTTAGACCGGTGGCATAAGATGTAAACAACGCGGCAAAACCGCGGCCCACACATAGGCTTCCTAGTAGTTGCAAATCCAATCATCTCAGGAATCCACATGATTGTAACAGCCGCACCCCACACTTCACAATTGAAGGGGCCCAAGCCTCGAAGTAGCCACCGGCAATGTTCCCTCTAAGCTGCGCCAATGTGCAGTGATGACACGGCCTCTGCACGCAAAAAATCCGAAGTGATGACCTTTTTTTCAGTTGCGCACTGTTGTCCTAGGGACCGCTCAGTGAGTCGGTGAGTGCGCGCAGACTCGTCAAAAATTAGAGAGAATATTGGCCACAAGACTATGTCACAAATATGCATAAAGTCGAATGTGTTTTTGTGTATATGTCACGGTTATTGTGGTGAGGTATTGATGAAATGATAACTAGAAGGTAGTGTGATCTGGGGTAGGGGGCAAAACCCCCATAAATTTGGTAGAATACTTTATGGGGGCCAGGACGAGTATTCAATTCGATACAGCTCAATATCAGACTACGCTATGGAATAGAAATTTAAAAAAATGCGAAGGAAAGTTTTTATCTGCATATTTTAGTATTTTCGTTTCTCTTATTAGCCCAGTTGAGATCGGATCAAAACTTATCACACTACAATCTAAATTAGAAACCCATTTCGCTAGCCGCATATCATAAACAATTAACACCTTGCGGGTTACACAACTATTCCCGGTAGCGACGTTTGCCCCGTGGCTGCAGGCTGCGCACCTCTGATTTAAACCTGCAATAATCATTGCAGGCCCTAACTGTATACACTTCACAGTAGAAATCCACTGAAGAAGCTCATCCAAGTGCATATCACAGGAGCTGTGCTTCAAGAAGTTATGGATTTGGCGAGTCCGGAAATTTTTCAGTAACTAACCTCAGATTCATCTTTCGTGAATATAGTGTACCCGAATCAGAATCAGTGGCATATCTACTAGCGGATTGCTTTACTGATCGAGGGGTGACATTTCTCCTCTACAACTATTTACCTCTCAAGACTCAGCATGGAGCTGTTATGGTCATGATAATACTTCTAGCGAGAAGTTATGACAGGATGCAAGTTGCTCGTTTGTAGTTCTACTTGTAACCTGTACCTGAGAGACGAGCTGATTTAATATGTTCGAGTATGAATAGAGTTTGAATCCAAAATTAATTTCGTGTAATGTCCGAACCGAGTCTAAATCCAGTAATGACTGAAATTTGCTTGCAAGTCGCATGAAAATTGAAAATAAGAAATGCATTGTCAAATCCAGCTTTAGAATCGTGAATCCATTTCCGGTACAAATCTTCAATCCCGTTTTTTTTCATATCAAAATCCATGCTCATGCTCATATCTGCTTACCTTCCACCCTGGTAGCTATGTGTATTTAATTGACCACATCTGTCACTAAAGAGCTAAAATCGAGGTTGTCAGCTGGTGTATCACTCCGAATTTGCCAAGGCAGTTTTAATCCTGTTCCAATGCATATATTGATTTTGAGTAGAGTGGGTCAGTGACCAAGTACTTCTACTTTTTCGGAACACTCAAGTACGTTTTGTCTACTTGTACTACTTACTCAAGTGATTGTGTTTTTTCACTTTGTGGTATTTATCCATCCACCCTTCGTGATGGAAATTGTCCAGAACTAGGTCACAGTAACTAAATGTATTTGAAAATTGCACCATTTGTTGATGCATTTGTCATTTTGAGTTTTTGTCGCTACTATGCATTTTGCTATACCATATATAGCCAGCTCAGGCTTACTGCTGAAAGTATATGAATCTGCGACCAATTCTGCTTTCGGAGAATACTTCTTGAGGACTTTTTATGTCTTCATTTTCATCTACCATTTGAAGTAGATTTGGTATGTTTTGGAAATAGCTCCTGTTTATACTTGAGTAGAAATTGGCGGCGTCACTACTAGTACTGGCATTTACGCTGGCTTTTTAACCACGTCTGTAGGAGTCGTATGTTGGTAGACTAATTCATCGACGCCGAGTGGTATACATCTAACTATCTCTGCAATATTTCAAGGACTGGAAACAGCTAGGTCTATGGCTCACCACGGCACAAGAGTCATCATTGCATGCCGAGATATGAAGAAAGGCAATGCAGCCGTAAAGTTTATCCGAAATAACCGGGCAAGTCATTCATTTTTATGCGCTTGTGCCTGAGTATGTCTGATTTTTATCAAGACCTCAGTATTCATCAATATTATGGAGGGTTTCATTGATCATAAATGTTAAATCCTCTGTATACTACCTTAGACAGTGTTCGTATTCTTCTGTGGAGTATTTCTAATGGCTGATTCTAGTTTATTACACTATTGGCTATTTCGACCTGCAAGGTATCAACAATGCAGTTTTGCGAATTTTCAAAATACCATATGGAACATGCGATTCTATAGGCACGGTTTGGTGGTGATGGTGTAGATCAGTGGTTCCCAACCTTTTTCGCTGGCAGGGCCAAATTTAGAATTTCCGAGTACGGTAGGGGCCGCACGTATACCGGGGCAATGAAAGGAGCCCAAAATAGTCATCAAAATAGGAAAATTGCCATTGTTTCGATCATTCGCTTGACGCCATTCGCCATTGTGTTGCCGCGCTCCCGTTATTCAGAACAATCAACCTCTGGTGGCTATTTCGGAGTAGTTTTATTGCCCTGGCGAGGTTTCAACTCGTATTTTTGGAATCACCGCGACACTTGCTTTTGACAAACACCGACATATCAAATTATTCGGACGCTTGGGTCGCGAGCAATAGGACTACCAATTATGCTGCTTTTTGCCGGCTAAACAGTACGCATCTCGGCATATTCCATCGTGAGTCACTTGTTGCACATCTATCCGTAAATTAGTTACCAATACCCAGGGCCGTAACAGCACTTCGTCAGGCCCCCATAGGGTGATAAACCGAACTTTGAAGCCCTCAAAACCCCCTCAGGCTAGACGGCTGTTAACCGCTATTTATCATCTAAGTCGGGTGTCCGTTTTAGGCAGCTTCTCTCGACTAATCGCGCCAAGCGCGAAAAAATTCTCTAATTCATGATTGAATCGGTCAATATAATCGGGAATTGCATAAATATTCGTATCTATTTTTATCCTCTCTCTGCCCAGGTAATCAGATTGACCGGTTGAGCCGAGTGAGCTGTGTTTGAGAAGGTAGGACCACCCAATAATAATTAAACATCTTCGAGCGGATGCCCGTTGGCAGGAACGAAACAACACTTCGTCAGGCCCCCCAAAACACTTAGGTCTTGAGCTCCCATAGGGTGATAAACCGACCCCCCATCCTGTTGTTCGTTTCTGCCACGATATCAGGATTACCGCTTAGTGAGCCAGCGTGAAGCGCGAAAATCTTCGATAATTCAAAATAAAATAGGTCAATAAGATCGGGTATTGCATATATATTGCTATCAATTACTTGTCCTCTGTGCTCACGTAATCAGATTTACCGGTAGAGCTGAGTGAGGTGTCTTGGAAACTGTAGGCCCCCTAAATAATAATAAACATATTCGGACGGGCGGACCCGTTGGTACGACTTCGTTACATGATGTTATTTCGTGACCTCCAGTCTGCTATATCAAAAAAATATAGAATCGCCCAAACGTACCAAACTAAAAGTTGCACACGATTTCAAATTGGTAGTTCTTCACTGGCATATAATTCTTCATTGCGGGATGGTAGCCTATTTGTCTCGTGAGTTTCGGATTGCCAAGACAGGGTCATTCGGCGCCAGTCATTTAGGCCCCTATGGTCAATTATACCTATATATATTTTGTATATACATGACAAAGTTTTCAGTCAGCGTAAGAGCAGTCCTTTTCGGCCAAGGTTTTCTCGCTGCCGATCGTTCTGGCACACTTCTTGGAGTCGCATGTTACATTGCCTAAAACTTTATATGTCTTCGTGCGTCGTGGCGCGGTAATGGCCAGCGCCGATATGCCCACTTCTATCTTGCGGATATTATCTTGGCGGAAGAATACCCAATAATAAAGGCAGTTGGAAACTTGAAATCGCGCGCAGCGCGAAAAAAAATTGGAACAGTTGCAGAAAATTTCATAAAATATACTCTATAATTGATGCTAATTCACTAAATAAGTTTGGGCCCCCTTCGAGCTTGCTCCCCCCAATTGGGGGCTTGGGGTGCGGCAGTTACGGTACTGTCAATACCTATATCTATAGGTACTGCTCGTTCAACTGGAAAGTTAGGGCACATTGCATTGAAACTGCAGTGACGTAACGTTAGCAGTCTACTCACAACTTTCCTGCAATCCTAATTGAAAACTCCAGATTTTCTCAATATTTTTGTGAGGGCCGCACGAAGGCTAGCTGAGGGCCGCATGCGGCCCTCGGGGCCGCGGTTGGGAATCACTGGTGTAGATTATGTCACGTTTCTGCAGGAAGATGCCAAAGTGGAGGCCCTACCGATTGATTTGGCGTCCCTACGAAGCATAGAGAAATTCGCCGAGGAGTTCCTGGCACTAGAATTGTAAGTGATATATTAGCTAACTTGCCGACTTCAATACATTTTTATCACTTCAAGTTTCGTAGGTAACTGTGTTGCTATGGAAGAATATCGAACTGTCATGCTCATGGAAAAGGGAACGTAGGGCTATGGAGATCACACAGAGAACAAAATTGTCGAAGGCGCGTTCAACGTAAAAGTGCATTTATAAATGGCAGAAATTGTCTTGTAGCAGTTTCGAAAACAGAGATTGCTCTTGCTGTGTCGATAAAATGTCTGATCTTGTGCATAGACAACGTCCGGACAGTGACTTGATAGCCGCTTTTGGCCTGTGATGTAATGACAAATTATTTCTTTACCAAGCCAAGTTAGATTGCGGCTCTTCATGACTTCTGATCTTTTTCTGCGGGCTAAATCTTTCTCCCAGCAACGATGTCAGCGTTATGTATCTCGAATCTTCCATCCAGTTCTTTTCCGACGGCGGCAATCTTTGCCCTCTACCCCGAAGCGGCGCGAGATCGCTTCTACCAGGCGGCCTGGAGTCATTTGTTTTTGGCGATTGGTAAGCCCCTCGCTGGGCGTACTGAGGTTGGTTGCGCAAAGGTGGCAGGTTATCTGCGTTCCTCGGGGATGCTGCTTTGTTGCGCTTTTTCTAGGAACATCAGATGTTAAAGTTACAGGAACAGTGTAGGTAGATAGAAGGTTTATTTAGCACTGATATTGTATAAAATCTTAATAAAATACATAGACAATCGCATTAGTAGTCTCTCGGAGTTCAGTGCCTATAACCGACGCAACGAAGATGCCGTTTATGACGCCGGAGCTTGAGGAAAACAGCGACATTGAAGTCCCTGATGTCACTGATTACTATAGAAAGGAATGTGACACTGAAGGACTAATAAAACGTCTGCTATTAGGTAGGGTTACCATATTTTGGAATTCTAAAAAGAGGATACTTTTTCAGACTTGCAAAACCGGAGGAGAATTCTCAAAAAACGGTATATTTTTCCCACTTTGTGGTCGGTTGACTAAAAACTAAAAGGTCAACTTTCCCCCCAGCTCCCGAAATACCCGCCGGATCTTCACTCCGGTGCTGATTTACGGCATATCAGTCCAATTTTGAAGTAAATATGACCTAAATTCTCAAAAAAGAGGACAAAAGGACGTCCTCCGAGGACACTTTCAAAAAAGTCAAAAAAGAGGACAAATCCTCTTGAAAGAGGACGTATGGTAACCCTAGTATTAGGACGATTAGCATTTGGCAAATTTCCAAGCGTCACTGGTATGGTATGATCAGGGGTTTCTGTCCATCACTCTGTGATACACCATCGAGCTGTGTGTTAAATATATTTACCTTAGATAGTCTTGTAATGAAGATCTTGGAAGACCCGCTGTCACTGTCGCTACTCTCGGATTTCGACGCCTTCCGAAACGTAACTTGCGGGAGAATTTGGATCTTTCGCGACGGCCCAGGTCTGTCGTTTGAAGAAAATAACGCGAAGTGAGGTCTTCGCATGGTCTACCGGACTTTAAAATGCCGATAAGACCCAGGCCACTATGCTGTGTGGTAGTTACGGAGATATTACGAAATGACACCCTTCAAGCATGAGGGTAAGCTGTCAGCAATACATGGTTTATATGTCAGACTGTGTGAGATGATATTATATGTATCAAGCTTCAATGGCGCCAACGCATGCCTACCTTGAAGGTTGAATGCCTTTGAGTGTATTGATGGCAGCTTGATAGGGATAGTCGGCGCTGTGGTAGAGCTGACCAAATTTGAATGTTAGATCCGGCATCTTGTCGGGGTCGAACTGAAACCGAGCGATTGATGAACTGAATGAGATGGACGAGGAGGTGGACTGAATTCGTTTTTCACCTTTTTTGTGACTCTTTCGTCTAGCCTTGTCCATTCCGATTGCTTGGATTCAAGCTGCTGGATGAAGGTTTCCTTCTTTCTCTTGATATTCCTCTCGATAAGTTTATGTCTGTTATGCAGGATATGTAGCTTCTTCTCCAGTAGTCTTTGATGGCTCACATTGTCGTATAATATCACCTGTACGGGGAATTGGTACACAAATGATTTCTTGGTCAGGGATCATTTTAAATGTCAATGGGCCACCGCCACACCCGTAATGGAATATAATGTCCAGTCTACTCTTGCAAAATGTTTCTTTATCATGACTGTAGTGTTCTTTGGTGAAGGTAGGATATACATGACTAGCATCTGTGTTCAACTATTGTAATGGATATCCTTATAAGCAAGTTATGGGTAAGCAATGCTTTCCAGCAGAGGTGGTCAAAGTAGTCCAGAAAGCTACACAAGTAGAAGTAGCGACGAAAATTTTTTACTCAAGTACGAGTAGTAGAAGTACTTCTTCCATAAGCCACCTTAACTACTTGAAGTAGAAGTATAATTGACTGACTTCAAATCTACCCAAGTAAGTAGTTTTGAAAAAAGTCTCAATTCGTTCGCATGGACTGTTAAAAGCTGCAAATTGAGCTATGCGGAAGGTGCAGATAGCTTGATTTGCATCGATGCATCCCAGGAGGTATCAATTTTGGACAGAATGATCATTCTTTCGCATCATGGGTTGCAAATTATAGTATTGATATGAAAATGCGATACTAACCATTTGTTTACTGCAAGACCACGTTTTAGAGAATATCATGGCATGGCGCCTGACCCCATATTATAAGGCCCCAAGTTTAGGTGAAGAGCAATACGGAGAAGTTCTATCGGATACGGTTTCAACACTTTGCGCGATTAGTATACGTTTATAACAAATATTGTGGATCGTAAAAGTTATATTGTGTGAGCTTTATTTTCATTACTACGCTTGTTTTCGTGGTTCAACATGTATGTTCTGCAGACAAACGAACTGGAAGTAATTAGAATTTAAAGTATGATACTCGGAATTGAACCTGAAATACGAATACCACTTGTAAAAAGCGGAAAATATATTTCATACCTTTTGTACATAAAGATTAAAAGGTGATCTGCTAAAACAGGTGTAACGTTCAAAAAAACCAGATTTTCCAGATTAGCAGGACACGTCATGGGCTGCTAGATTACGAAATGATAGGTAATTGCTAAATTGCGAAGCCGTAGTTTCAAACGTTATGCTGGGCCATATTTACTGTGATGAAATATTTGATATGGACGACAATGCGGTGTGAGCGAAATCAAGCAATCCGGTACCTAAAATATATTCACAGATACTTTCGTGAAAACATAATGTCACTCCATAACTACTGTGCGCGAAGCGCAAGAAAATTTCTGGGCTTTACTTGACTTCATGAATATTAAAAGTAGGCCTAGGTACTTCGTGAAAACAGCCCCGAAATTCCGCAGGCTACCTTTCGCATTGGGGAAGTAGATCATACAATATTACGAAGTAGAAGTAGAAAAAACCAGATCTACTTGAGTAAGTAACAGAAGTAGAGGAAAAGTACTTCGTTGCTGACCACCGCTGGTTTCCAGCACAGATAAAAGACATGCGACCAAGACAATGAAATGGTAATATTTCCCCGGGAGCGGTTTGATTCCTGAACTCCTTGACCACAGATCCAGCTACCGTGGCGGAAGCTAATTTCTGTCACTTGAGCAATATGAAGATATCTTTGTTACTCAGAACAAGTGAAACAACGGTATGAGGCGCAAACTGAGATTGCGAAAATGTTCTAAGGTGTTGAGATGGGCATTATGATATCGAACAGTGAAGATTTGAAGTCAATTTCAATCCAAAAGCCATTAGTCGGAAGCAAGTTGTACTTGATTACCGCACACAATTTATCCCATCGCCGTTATGGGGTCTGATCTGATTACACACCTGTGTTAAATATGTCTTTGGTTTGGCTCGTTTTGTTCGTAGGACCTCTTCCATTTTCGAATTCTTCCTATCGATGTCTAGCGCTTCCTCCAGCGTCTCCGGGTGGATTGAGGAATGCATGCCCTCGTAATCTGTAATGCAGGGGGTATGATGCAGTCTGTACGGAATGAACATAACCGTTGGGTGCGCTGCCGCATTGACGCTAACGAGCTGGCCAGGAGGCCTGCAATGAATGTCTGAAGAGCGCTCGTGGTCAGTCACAACTAAAATAGAAAATACGTAATCCGGTGCAAACGTATAAATCATCGGTCACCACTAGGGCTGGGCAAAATCGAGTACCTGAGTGATTCGGTTGTGAATCACGCATTACGCTTCGAGTCGAGTCGAGTATTCGAGTATCACACATTATGACGTCACAACAAAATATATTATATCAAAGTTCAAATATGTTCCTTTTATGCCCCCACAAATAGCATAATGCCTGTTATCCGTCACATTAAATATACTTTGGTATTTTTTCGACCATACCGATTTCATTGCACTTCTTGACAATGTTGCGGGATGATCACGACTTCTTAAATACGTTATTTCCAGTAACGGTCGTAGTTTTGTACTATGTCTCGTATGCTGCGACCCGGCCAACCAAGGTTTCAAGGCTTCCTCAGTGGAAAATAGTATCAAAACTATAATTCTCGTTAGTAAATTAACTTTTAGTTGCGAGGAGCGTATAATGTCAGTACTCGAAAAAATCGACTTTTACTACTCGACTCGAATCATTGTGCCCAGCCCTAGTCACCACACGGCAACTTTTGCTGAGCGATCTTTTCAATGCCTACACAACAACATGGCAAAAGTAAGGCTCGATTCCCCACCGCTCTCCCGATTTTGAATATATGTTTCCAATTTACGCACAGGCATAAAATGCGCTTTGGTAGCCAGAAAAATGTTGTTATCGAATCTCTCGTGTGGTTCCTGACCCGAAGAACGAGCAAAGTCCACACTTGTCGCACCTCGTACAGTAGTGGGCTGAAGGACCTACAAATTCTCACGACAGGGGATGTTCGATGATTACATCCACCAATTGATATATAATCTTTGGAGATGAACAAACCGTTTCGATGTAGGGTGAGATCTGGCGCATTTTGTATTCACGCCCATATTTGGAAAGGTTAGCTTGCTTGCGTGTGTACGATTACGCCGGCTTCATTTGGAGAATAGGTCGGTCCTCCGACAAAAACCGCGGAGTTACGTATCCGGTTAGCAGAACGTGATACACCGGCGTAAAGAGGCGAGATAGGTAGAATGTAGCATTAAGGTATGTAGTTGAATGCGCCGTTCTTTGTTAACTCTCTGATTCGATTTACGCATCAGCTAGGAGGGATAGGAGGTTGACGTTAGCGAATTACCTCACCATACAGCACCATGCACATTAGGGGTATTCAAAAATGACTTTTTTTCTCGAATTGTACTGGCTACCTGTTCACCCCATTTTTGTGTTAGGTTGTCTATAGAAACGATGTTCACTAAATTTGGTTCAATTCCAACCAGTGAAGCGGTGGTATTACCGTCAAAAAATTTAGATTATCAATAAAATAGCATTTACGGTGACCAACTCTTCAATTAATTATTATAAGTGTGCCGCATGGGGCGAACAGAAAATTTTGAATTTTTTATTTTTATATAATAAATAGAGACTTTCTTCTCCTGTAGCAATGCGGCTACTTGCTGGAATTGAACCGAATTTGGCGTGTAGGCTTAAATTAGGAAACCTAACAATCTTATCAAGTAGCCAGTACAATTTGAGAAAAAAAGTCATTTTTGAACACCGACGCTACCTGGCTACGTAACAAAGATCATTCCCGACAAAGAGACCATAGCGAAAATACTGTATTTTAGATTTTATCTGCACATCGGGTTTACTCTGAACTAATTAAGCCTGGTCACTAATAATACATCACAATGCTTCATTATGTAAAGAAAATTGCGAATCTAGTATTAGATCAATTCTCCGCTAGGCTAGATTTCATATTAGACCGTGATAGTGTGTTCTGATAATTGAAAACACAAATCCTTACAGCTGGAAGATCTTGAGCGAAGATTACGACCATAGGCTATGCTCAATCGGGACGAAGTGGTCGTGGTGGGATTAACGACACGTCTCTGGTGCTTGGTTTCAGTGCGTATCGTACCACTATGATACAATGATGTTTCCGATGCGGGGTTACCTGAAGTCGGGACCCCGCGCTTCCTGATACCTTGCTTTATTGCTCAACACTAGGGGTTTAAAATTTGAGTTATTCATGTGCTAGCTTACAGTTATACTTGAATTAATCCTCCGATATTTTACTTCGATCACATTGATATACTGATCAATGTTATGCCTCTTGTAATAATACATCATTAATATGCGAAGGGAAAACCTTCCGGTTACGGCTACTGGCAGGCCCGACGCGGGGCTTCATAGGCGTGTGTGTGGCCGACGTGTGGTGTCACCCAATGTCCCCTCTAAGCTGCGCACGTGCGCAATCGCGCAGTACTGACACGGTCTCTGCGCACAGAAAATCGAAGCTGCGCACAAAAACTCCGAAGTGATGACCTTTTTTTAGTCGTTATTCACTGTTGTCCGAGGGATGGCGTAGTTAGTTGGTGAGTGCGCGCAGACTCGTGAAGAATTAGAGGGAGGATTTTGTCACCCGAAATTTTTGCGCAGGTTGTGAGTTGACATGAACTTGAGCTTGTCAATGCTTCGCAACATTCTTGTTACTTGTGTTGTAATCACCATAACGTCAGACTCAATTATAATATCATCGCCACAATGTCACACTCAATCTTGTATCCGATGGGGATACTATACCATTGTCTTGCTTCAGATTTATATCGAATCGATAAATTAGAAGAATGATGCTTGGGTTCTACTACATGGACTCTCCAACGCTATTGTATATACTATTTTAAATCTCGGTTATCAACTTCGTGGGTATGGTTGCATTTAAAACAAAAATCAATTTAAAACAAACATGTTTAAAACATGACCCTTGTTTAAAACATGTTTTTTATTGTTTGTTTAGCCGTGAGGTCACGAGTTTTCAATTGACATTGGCAATTGAAAATATAGGGTAAATAAGACTCCTTCGACGAAAAAGTCATCCGACCACTTCCATAAACAGACCAAAATATATTTAACCAGGACTACATAGTTATGAAGCATTTTTACGTTCGGCGGTCATCAACATCAGAACACCCATTCCGTACCATTGATCTATACATACGTGCTATAACTGTTGAACCGACGATGATTGAGCGTTCCAGCCGTCCCACATCGTATACGTCGACCATATTGGGTGCAAATCGTCCGTAGGCTTACGCTATATGTTTTTTCGAAACTATTTATACAATTATGCATAATTACACGTTTGAAAAAGAAACACAATTTTTTTCAAAAAGGCATTTAAAAGACACCATTTGTTTTTAAATGCAACCCTGATCGTGGGAAATGATACCTGTGGACACCTCGATATTATTTCAAAGTCCCGGAAGAACTCATCCTATAATCTGAGACTCGCTGGAATTTTCTTCGCTGCAACTATACCTCCTGATAGATCGTGTATTTTGTATGATATACTGTAGAACTGTGTTTCGAAAACCTAAAAGGAAGATTTTGGGACCAGGATATCGACATAGTAGGCCGCTGTATAATTCGCCTTATATAGATTTCTTACAAAAGTTCTGAGGTTCTGACCCTTGTTTGTAGCATGGTTTTTCATTGGCCTTGCCGTCATGAATCTTCAATTGTGGCGACAAAGTGGACTGACATTGACAATTGAAAGTTAGGGTAAATATGGCCCCTTGGTCGAAAAAGGCTTTCGACCCCTGTCTTAAATAAACCAAAAATTATCTTCGACCAGGTCTACAATGTAATGAAACATTTTTAGGGTCGCTGGTCATCGTCGTCAGAACGTCAATTCCGTACCAATGGTCTATTAACTACATGCTATAACTGTTGAACCGACGACTATTTCGAGGGTTCCAACCATTCCATATCGTGTACGTCGGCTATATCAGATGCAAATTGTCCTTATTGGCTCATGCTACATGTTTTCTCGAAAGCATTTACACAACTGTGGCATCATTATACAACTTTTGAAAAAACACGATTTTTTGTAAACGGCAATCAATTAAAACACTGCTTAAAATCATTTGTTAATTGTTTTAAATGCAACCTGATTATTAATTGCCTAATGAAATTGACAGGATGTCACAGATATTTACTTATACATCTTTCTATTTTGGCTTCTGATCGTTCATTGACGCATTTTCAACTAAATAATTCTACCGGATACACGAATGTTTAATAACGTTACCGCTGGAAATTGACCAATTATCCCTTTCGGCTGTTGTACTTTAATGCTCATGTAAACAATGCAGCTGACACATCGTAGATTTTAGACGGCTTACAAACGCTCAGGTGTGATTGGACCTGGGCACCCGTTTTGCCTCTTGTAGGTGTAGCAGTGCTGCTTAACGCGGCCAAGCCACCAACATTTCGATTTACAATTCCCTTACCTGTTGTCGGCGTCATATCGGTAGAAACGCTGTTCAGTTCTTGCCTTCTCCGAGTCTTTCTGTTGTATGCCGACACCTTGTTCATTTTAGCCCATATTTTCTCGATGTCCGCTTCCGTTATCACGTCCGGATCGAATACGCTTCTTTCGCTCTGCGAAGTGGACTGTTTTGTAAATTTTTCCTCTTTTGTGTCCACGTCATTCTTTTCACTCTGACAAGTTCCAGGGGACATTGTTTAATGTAAACTAAGCAATCTGTAGATCTGTGATGGATCGTATCGCGAGGAATCGTGCTTGTGGTAAATACAAAAGATCCGGTAATGTGTCATAATAATGTTTAACGTCGAGCCTTTGTATGTTCTGGACAAGCACCGGGCAGGTGACAGAATGTATCTTTCCCGGCAGGCTTTTTGAAGGCTGCTTTCAGAGTATGTTTTTGGAGCAAATTATACATTGAATCCATACGTCAACGAGAACCCCCTCTTTGACCAATAAGTCAGTTTAGGGATTATGATCTATGTGTAAAGGTTTAATACGACAAACTTTGCCATGGGTTAGGTATTGTCTGAGATTTACGAAATGACGGTCGTGGGATGGAATTGTCTTGTGTCGGAGAATGCAGAATCTGAACATGCCGGTGTCTGAAAAACCGTTAAGTATGCTGAGTGCGCACGCAGCACCCTACACGCTGTCTCAAATTCCCGATGTATGCAACAAACAGCTGAGTCATTTTCTGAATATATGTATTACAGATGATCTCGCGGTCAATTAAAATATAGACATAGACACTTTAAATGACTGTGGCACTAGTGGTCTTACTGCGTCGAACATGAATCAAAGCGTATCATTTCGTCGCGAAAGAAATTCCATGACTTTAACAACACAAATGAATCAAAGTTGCATCCGCCTCCCTTGAAACTATTGAATTTTGCGCAGATGCCATTAATAAAACTATTGCAGAAAATGTGAATGTGACACCACTCGCCGTGTCCAGTTTCTAATTTACGTCATTGCCGTATTTTGTGAGGTCAATTGTTGACGTAACACTGGGGAATATCTGTTTTTGTGGATTCGTTGCGATTCTTGGCTTCGATTGGAGGAAGAAGGCGCCCCGTAACTCGTTGCACGAGTTGTCCGTGATAAGCAAAAATTTCTACCAATATTTTTCACTTCAGTCACTTCTTGGCAGTTTCTATGGATTTCAAGGTTGGCGCTTGGCCCGCATTACTAGTATATTAATTTGGGTTCGTTTTGTTAGGCGAACCCAACTCATGAATATTCCAATTATGTTTGAATGTTTGCTTAGTCGACCGTATTGCAGTGAGTAAAGGATTGAATGAAATACGCGTACACGTAATCGGAGTTTGGAGCGTATATGGACTTACGAAATCATGTGCTGAACAATTTAAAAATAGCTAAAACATTCTGTACTAAAATGACATCGAAACAGAGATCTTGTGTAGTACCAACGGCTTTGAAAATAGCTAAAGTTAAGAGTTGAAGGGTTCCAGCCCCGCTTGGCTATAGGCTACGCTAAATCATTGATCTCATCGGGGTTAACGCTTGTAACATTTTCTGTACTTGATTATGATCACTATAATAATACATTTCTACCGTGTCTTGTTGTAGCTTGACAGACTCGTTTATTTTAATCACCGCTTCATCATTGTCACTTGTAATAAAAGTTGACCTAACTGGTATAATTTTTTATTGTAATTCGTATGTATTTGCAAACATTTTTTCTATACAACTCTGTCCCGTTAAAATTCTCCACCCTGTCCTGCAAGCTGGAAACCGAACACCTGGTACCCGCCTCCTGGCAATTGAAACCTGTTTGCTGTATCCCCTCCCCTACTTATCCATTTCTTTGTGTAATTCCTGCCGGGATGGAATATCCAGTATCTTTTGTTTCGTGATTTAATTCCGAGGTATCTTTTATTCAGAAATATTCCATTGTATCCGCCTCTGTTGTGTTGTATGTCTTGTTTAACTATTGTAAGTTGATTGTGCGATGTTGTCAGGTGAAATTAAGTCATGAATATCGGAAATATTGGCGAACATTGGGGCCTATCGATTTTGACAACAATTCAAACTTTTGTTCCTATAATAACTTCGGTTTCGATAACCTAGGACTACCTGACGAAATGATTGCGTGCTCTATTCTGCTACTGCTGTCATTTCCCGTGTTCATCATATTCGACTTATACAACAACATTATTGATACTTGCAATCCCCTGACATGACAGCGATGTATCTGACGCTGAGTATTGGAGCAACAAGCAGTTTTATACATTGCAAGACACACTATTATCGATGGTATAGACATATATTTTATTGTCATAGAACGTCGTTATTTTCGATAAGCTAAACACAAATATGAAGGGGGCAACGAAAATACGGCAACTCACTATTATCGTAAAGGATTGATGTGATCTACGATTTCAAAAGAAATTCGTTAGGGAAATTAATTTATCACGGCAACGCAGCAACGGAGGTAATCCTCCCGTGGTCGGGTTGAAGGGCGATAAAATGATTGGTGTAATTAATCTTGAGCGTACACACACACACACAATACTTAAGTCTGTAGTGGGTGATTTGATTAAGATACATTTAATTGTGTCCGCGTAATGTGAGAGGTAGGTATATGTATCTTGATTCGCGCGGATTACTCTTATGTATGGGCCTTATACTAAATCATGGATTTTTGTCAAGGCCGTTCGTGTGGGCGTATTTTCAATGTTATAAACACGAAAATAGATTTCTTTGCCGCGTCAGTGGCCAGATACAAGGTTTGCGACCTCATCCAAATTTAAAATATCGCTGTTGAAATCTTGAAAGATGATTCAACTTTCCTCATTTTCCAGGCCTTTGCATTACCTCATCCTCAATGCCGGCGTGTTTGGTTTGCCGTGGAAGTTAACCGAAGACAATCTCGAGAGCACGTTTGCGGTGAATCATGTCGGGCACTTCTACCTCACCAAGTTGCTCACGAAGAAGTTAATTAGCAGCGCTCCGGCCAGAGTCGTTGTGGTATCTGCGGAGTCGCACAGGTCAGCGTTCCCCGTTTGATGCAGCGGTTCACAACTAATCACTGAAATATTTCCAATGAAACTATCGTGTTTGTGCGTCCCTGAATTTCCAATACTCATTCCGACCGGTAATTTTGCCAAGTTATGCGTTTGCGACAATACCGGGAGGGACGAATGATGCTATACCAAATCCCAATCATTTTTTTCACTCCGTGACTTGAATCTGACAGATTTATCTATTAAACTTGTAGTGCGGTACACCCACACTCGCGTGCGAAGAAGATTTTTGTGAAATAGGCATTTGGTATGGGTATTGCGATTTGCTTAACAATTGCTGTTGCAAACGCGTGGGTATCGTTTCGCGGATACGGCTGTTTCTCGGCGGTCGTGTTTCATGTGATTGTAAGACGGCGTGGCTATGATTACCTGCAATATCTCTTATTACAGTCGCGACTGCTCCGTAAAGGGACACGGTTCGAAACCCCCAAATTTGTACTCTGGCGTTTCCGTGGACCTTTCGCTTATTAATTTTCGATATTGGTAGAACTCTGTCGCGTGACATAATCAGAAAGCTGCTGCCATTGACCGATGAACGGCTCTGCCTCTCACATTTTCAAATGAAAACCCAGTCTTAGTCCGGAATAGGCTATCTGCAGGCATTCGGTCACGAGATTTATGCGTATGACAACGACCGACTGGTTGACAAGTTACACTCTTCTGCGTCTGCTTATGGCAAAGTCACATTTGTAATCTTTGTGAATATCACAATTTTGTGGCGAAAGTCTATGATAGGTGTAGAGGTGTACCTGCTCCATAAGTGGCTGCTACTCTTGGCTAAATCAAACAGGAGTATGTTGAGGAACTTGACCATCACACCAAGATACGAAATTCGTCTAGGACGGGTCCTGGCTCACACCAAAAATGTAGAGATGGAGAGTGATTTGCTAACCAGTCGATCGTTGCTATGCGCCACCGATCTCCTGCATGAAGTCATGCAAATAGTCTAATGATGGTGTTGCGAAGGTGTCCATAACCGGTATAGCTCCAATAATGCGTCGGTAATTGTCTTGTAAGTCAAAATCGCAATTGTTAGTCCCCCGGTCAATGCCGAGAATGCTATTACCGAGAAGGCGATACCAAGAATGGACATTACCGAGAAATGACAATACCGAGAATAGAAATTACCCAGAAATTACGATACCGAGAATAGAAATTACAGAGAATGGACACCACCGAGAATGGACATTATTGAGAATGCAATATATGCAATGCAGGCATGTTATGCATATGAACAGGTCGTGTGTGTGCATCACGGCGTTGCCACATTCGGTATCGATTCTCAGGTATATATTTCTCGACAACGTCCGTTACATTATGCTAGGTCAGGGGTCACCAACACGCGGCTCCCGGGCCGCATGCGGCCCGCCAAGTCATATTC
>ATSW01011485.1:0-16331 GCA_000444245.1 Botryllus schlosseri
TTCACACACAGAACGCGAACGTGAACCTCACGTTCACACCATCCCTACTATTTAGCTCTCGTACCCCTTGTGCTCTCTATAAGATTTCCCGTGCCCGTGTCCATTTTCAACAAAATTTCTGATGGTACCTATATGAAAATCAGAAAGCCCATTCGCATAAAATCGAGTGTATGGCACTTATAATATTTCCAGTTGAATAAATTGGCCCAGAAAATATTCCACAGCATATAGGCCTATTTCCACAATGCATCTCGCACCCCCTGACGGGGTGCTTCGTACCACGAATGGGCTACGGACCCCTGGTTAAGAACCTCCAATCGCCGAAGAATCCATTGGTGATACAGCTGTGGAGCGTACCTCTACCTTACTCGCCACTGATAATAACATGGATAAAGAGAACAAACAATACTTAGGATTTAACCAAATATACGTCAGGGTCGCCACAGAATGCCAATGGTTTCCATACTGTCCTGATTAGATATATCCCACGCAACCCAAGCTACGGCATTTTGATATATTACTATTCCCCATGACAGTTTTATAGATTGTTGCGTCCGTAGGATTACCAAGTCACTATTCCGAGGCCCGAGTCCTTCTCTGATCTCAACGCTTGACCCGACTCCACTCGAGTCATTTTTAGTTGTCACACAGTTCATCCAAAATCGAGTATTTTGACGAACGGTCGCACCAAACAAAATCACAGTGCGAATCCTGCTGGCCTGCNGAACGTATGNCATGGCTATGGCATGTGTGCTGAAGATAAACAGATAACGGCATATGTTACTGCCTGTATACTGATTTAACATAGGCCTACAAGCATATATTGTAACGTCAGTCACNGTAAGCAATAAAACAATCGAAAANGGAAACTGCGAATTGTGTTTGTTNAATCACTNGCGAGACGTTCAAACAAGTTCATTCTTTGTATTTATCACGAAGTCGAGAGTTTGGAAAACTGCCTTGTCATATGACATGCNGGATTACAGGCGCTNCGTTGCATGTGCTTTTCTGTCTCATCCGAGCGTTGCCNATTCTTATTCAAGTTTTCCAGGCGCGCTANGTGCTTGCTGGCATGACGAAAANTACNGNCTTGTTAATTACAGACTTGACAAAGAAATCATTGTTGCNATACCAGAGANATACTGACACAGAAACGTTGAAGTGGTANTAGGGNTATTTTTCACGAAAGTGTTTGCTGAATTCNGGGATTTCTATAAATCCCTGGCTNAATTGACACTATTAATTGTGGGATGCTAATTCAATGTATGAATGNCAACATTTTGAAGGCGATTTTCGACCTCCAAGATAATTCACAGCATTTTCCCTACCANAATAAGCGGAGGAATGAACAATTAGAATTAGCAGTCAACAATTAATATACATTTTCAAGATTTTGAAAAAGGAGANGGGTATCTTACCNCATACAACCCAGGCNTATCCCATATGGGTTGTGTNGTAGCTAGCGATGCAGTCCTGCAATGCAAAATNACACTTCCTGNTAATGCTGNTATACGCNGNTAATTTGCAGCAACATCATCATCTCGTCNGCNGTGACTCCCACTGTCAAGCTGGTTTACAAAGGTCACATCAGCGTTGATGATCTAAATGTGGACATGCCTTTCATCAAAAGTGAGAGAATCTTGCTTGAAGACTTGAATTTGCCTTTTTATGACGCTATTTCTGATCTCAGAGGGCAAACTTGAGATACATCGTCTCACGTCGTCGTACTATCTGATNAACTTGGTGANTCTTGACATAAAAGTCAAATGGAATTCGGAAGGTCTAGCGGCGATCACTATTCCNAACTCGATGAAAGGTCAGTCCGTATGCCAGATTTGCTTGGGTATTATGATAAAAATTAGCAAATATGTTTTAATCTGTTTATTTACATACTTTTATGAAACCATATCTTCCATTGTATTCAAGATACTTTTTCGTATATCGTGGGTGTTTTACTATCAAGGCGTCGGGGTTCAAGCAATTCAGACTACTTAAGTAGAAGTAGAAATTACAACAGGCCTGGTCGAAGTGCGGCCCGCGAAAGGTTGCTTGAAATTGAAAATATAAAACCTACTTTTTAATGATGCTGCGTGGACTAAAACCATAGGATGTATTAACTGAACCGGAAATTCGTTTTCTATCAAGCCTGTTCATTAACATGCCCTGATTACGCAGCCTATACGTACCTCACGTGCCGAATCCAGATTCAAAGTGAAGTCAATGTAGCAAATTATTCCGTTACAATTAAAGTCACAAGTCACCAAACCTTCTTTGTTGCCATTGTCACATTACGAATTACACGGTCTGTGTTTCAAATTGTTACGTGATGTGTTTCCAAATCCTTAACCAGTCATTCACTGTCCGTGATTTCTATGAGTATATCACCACCCACAAAGGATGCCAAAAAAGAAAGCCGAAAGTTGAAATTCAAAGATGGTTCGGAGGACTAAATATTTGATTACTACCGGTCTTTTTAGTAGTTAATGCCGAGCACGTCGCCGTGTTCAAAGAATCCAAGTCGGTTCCATGACAAAAACACGGAGACATAGGGCCTACCCTACACTCGATCAAGGGACGGCGAATTTCCGAATAACTGCAAGCTTGGCTTAACAATAAGGCAATTTCGGCAAGCTGCACACTTCTCGGAAACCAGCTACCAAGACAATAAGCTTTAAAGCATCCCCAGGACCTTAACTGCCGCCCCCCAAACCCCCAATTGGGGGGCGAGCTCGAAGGGCGCCCAAAATTATTTCGTGAATGACCATAAATTATAGGGTATTTTTTGAAAATTCATACAATTTCTTTCAAATTTTTCTTGCGCTAGGCGCGATTTCGAGATCAGTGGTTATAGAATTGAGTATTTCGGCGTCAGCCATTGCCGCGCCACGTCGTACCAAGATATAGGAAGTTTAGGCCAACACGGGAATCTGAGAAGCCAGTGCAATTGCAACTGCTGATCAAATTAACTAAGTACAAGCTCGACAGCGAGAAAGCCTTGACCCAAAAGACTGCTCTCATGTTGACCAAAAACCACGATGTCCAATTGTCCATAGGCAATATTTTCCAATGAAAAAATATCCATTGGGAATCGTGTGCGTCTTTTAGTTTGGTACACTTTGGTGATTTCAATATCTTTTCAAGTAGCAGACTTGAGGTCACGAAATCATAACATGTAACGAATTAATTAAACCAACAGGCACTCTTGAATATTATTTCGATGACAGCACCTCACTCTGCTCTAGTGATAAAACTGAGTAAGAGGGATGAAAGAGATTTAAAAAATATACGTATATGTATGCAATTACCAATATTATTGAACGATTGAATCATGAAACATGAAGAAATTCCGTGCTTCGCGCGATCAGGGCGTAAAACGTTGCCAATTAGTGTGTATAAGAAATCTCGCTAAGGAGTAGTGTTAAAAACATGCATATCCTGATGGGTCTGGTGTGAGGGCGAAGCTTTCAATTTCAAAATAAAATCAATACGCTGGAGACTACAGCTAAAATTTCTCGACCCGGCAACATATTTTCTGCTTCTCATTTGGCCCGAGGAGGGAAATAATTGCCCACCCATGAATTACAACAAACATTTCTACACAACTATACAACAGCGATTTTCAAAACATGTCAAGTAGAAAACGGGCATTCCTTTTCGGCCAAGGTCTTCTCGCTGCCGATCGTTCTGGCACACTTCTCGGAGTCGCACATGTTACATGGCCTATAACTTTTTAAGTCTTGGTGCGTTGTGGCGCAGTAATGGCCGACGCCGAAGTACCCGTTTCTATGAATCATGCGTATTTTTGTTGGGGGAAGGGTACCCAATGATCAAGATACTTGGCAACTTAACATCGCGCCCAGCGTGAAAACAATTTGATATAGTTGCATAAATTTCAAAAAATACTCTATAATTTATGTTAATTCACGAAATAATTTTGGGCCCCTTCGAGCTCGCCCTCCCAATTGGGGGGTTAGGGGTGCGGCAGTTACGGTCCTAAATATGCTTAGCTGTGTAGTTGGAGATAAGTTGATCTCCTTTGCATGACGTAGCTGTGGGAATTGACCTGGACTAGTATTGTCATTGGTGATATCCAAACTGAAGGGGTATATGAAAGTTCACTCGAGTTAGTTCAAGTACAATTATTGATCTCAGGCACAGGTTCACTCTGCATGACATAGACTTAGAAATACGCAGGTATAAAACTTCGTCAATCCATTAATTACTCACCATCTAAACAGCTATCAACTTACTATGAACAAATGTTCACGAATGTTGCAAGAGAATTAACGGATTATTCAAGGTCATGAAATACTAGCAGGAGAATGACAAACTTGCATTGTAATTCTTCATATCGCCATGAGAGAGGAAGATGGAGAGGAATAGGATAAAAATTCACAAAGACTCAAATATTCAGGCATACCGCGATAATAATAATCAATCCAATGTCGTATAGAGAATCTGGTTTTACTTTGCAGGAAGAATCGGCGGACTTCTCGGCAATTTCAATGACAAAACGACCGATGAATTTTTGACGCCTAGCGGAATCATTGAACACACCCCAGCACTGTTTGTCCAGGCATGGGAAGCCCGGACACAGTGTGTGGCTCCCGCTGTTGCTACCACTGAAACATGCAAGCTGTCAGATGGAGATAGTAAGTGGGACGAAGTATTGGTAATATGATAAATGATGAACAAAGAAATATTTGAAGAGTTGCTTGGAGGTACAGAACTCCAACACACAATTGAATGGTATATTCATATTGAAATGAACCCGGATAGTTTCTGCAGACACTCATTTGGGATAATCTACTAGTTGCTGATGATCACCCCTGAAGAGTGTCAGCCGTAAATATTCGGGTTCGTTGCAATATGAATATACTATTCGAAAGAAATATTATGGTAGAAGTAATAAATTCAATCTGTGCACTTTGGCATACAATTACGATAATATCATGGGCAATGGTGTTTTTTTTGAACAATCTGAATTACTGCAATCACTAGGGTTACGTCCTGAAGCTGAGACTTGATATTCTCTGAATTATGCAGTTATTGAAAGTGGTTGCTACTCGAGTAGAAGTGGAGATAACGCCGTACATTTATACTCAATTACAAGTACAAGTAGCGATTGCTTAGATTTATCCTAACTAGCTCAAGTGAAAGTATAAAATTCAAGGTCCAAAAAGTATTCAAGTTTTGAAAAGTAGATTTCGTCGACGTTTTACATTGATTTTGCAGTTTATCGTTGGTGGCTACTTTTGAAGTTGCAAGATGACGCAAAATGATTTGTGGCATGAAAATTAGGAAAAAATTTCAAAACACATATTTTGCTGTTACTGCGGTTCTTATGACGATTTCACAGACATGTGATGCAAACCTATCCCAAAAAATCTATAGTGTAAAGACTAAGTAATTCTTCTTGAAGAGTTCTTCTAGAAGTGTAAGTGAAAGTAGTCTAAAACCACTGGAGTAACTAGTATAAGTTATCAAAAACTACTTTAGTACTTCAAAAAAGTAGAAGTACTTCGCTCACGCTGGAATTATGTCATCGTTGTGTCAAAAAGTATTCATAACTTCTCATCGCCCTCTCTGCAGAAGTTTCAATCAACCACATTAGGGCCCAAGGCAAATTGAATGTGAATCCATGATAAAAACACCAGACGCCTCTCGAGATGAAACCATAATATTAGTCGCATCTTACCATGATCTCTCTCGCAGGAGACACATGCCATCAAGCCATTTACCAAGATCCAGCATTCCAAAGCTGCCTCGCCGTCTCAAGCGATGAACAGCCAATGAAGAGCATTTGCCACGAGACCGCGTGTGCAACCTACGGCCCAGCAAAGCAAGCCGAGATTTGTAAAGTTCTCTCGGTTTACGCGATGCTGTGTTCATTGAAAGGCCACATTCCGATTTGGAGGAATAGTACTTTTTGCAGTAAGTGCGGACATGCCTCAATAATATTGTATACTTTGCGACCCTATTTCAAATAATAATACCAATGTTTTCAATTAGATGTCCAATGCAAAAACGGCAAGGTGTATGAACCGTGGACCAGTTCCTGTGGTAGATCGTGCCGTGGTATTACCACCAACGAAACATGCGAAGAGAATGATCCAAAAGCCGAAGGATGCGTATGCCCACAAGGTAGCATAAATGTTGCATAATTCACAATGTATATCAGGCGCATGGCGTCTCTTAATGCGATCACCCGTTAATTTTATATATCGATAAAACAATTGCTGTTATGGTATAGTTGACCACTAACTAAATATGTGTGGTGTACTTTATTATCATATGCATTTTTGCATACATCTTGAAATATCGTCATCACGTTAAACTCACATATATTCCATTTGTATATTTTATATATATGATTCATTTGTGCTGTCACTGAAATAAACAATCTCTTTGTCTTTCAGTAGCATCTCGTACATTCCTTTTTGCTACGCACTCATGTCTTATGTACGCATTAAGTGATGTGCAATTCTTGTAAATCCATGCAACCCTCTCTTTAATATTTCACTTCGTATATTACGCATAGATTGCTTCCCATAGCATCTTTACAAGCAACTATGTAACCATGTGCATATACTGGTAAGACCCATGCATATAAATTTAGCTAGCGTTCTGATTTTTGATTATGTGGATTTGGCCGATTACTTGCTCCAAGCTTTGTTCTCTATCACAAATTACAGTTGCGCACAGGACTGTGTTTTTCATAACTGGTCTTTAACTGGTCTACAATGTTAGGGACATTGATTGCAATGCATACAATAGAATTCCCACTACAGATAGTGATAAATGGTTTTAATTTACATCTATCTTACATCACATCACTGTTTTATATCATGCTGGACATCAAACTTGAAGGCTAATTCTGTGATTCTGTGATCCTCCAGTCCAGTTTGCCGATTGATATTTCTAGTGTCAATAGCCATACAGAACAAACATTCTCAGTAGCTTGTGGGAACCGTAATAGTAATTTCTATTGGTACTTCTTTTGATTTACAGGGATGTNTGAAAATAAAAACGGACAATGCGTTGAAAAAAGTAGCTGCGGCTGTTATTACGGCGGTGAATGGAGAGAGAATGGAGGCATTTTCGTGTATAATCAAAGAGATTGGTTGGTATCTTCGTGATTACTATCACATCTTTAAAGTTATATGTAAGACTATATTTCGGTGAACCCAAATCTTGTTGGATTTTGCGACTCTACAGTCTTCGCAGGTTGCGGTGTGCGAATACACAAACTGGTATATTGTACTTGCCTACTTCAACTGGATTAGCATTTATGACTTCCTTGACCACATACCATTTGACTCCCCCATAAGTATCTTAAGATCGCCAGTTTTACGGTATATATTTTATCCAATATGTTGGTTGGAACATTTTTGCTTCGACTCCAAGTCTATACCCTGACCCCTTATGTGTCATATGAAGACTCCAAATTACATTCTGGCAATATATTTTCTTGCACAATGGTGAAATATACAAATACAAGTAACTTTCTCATTTTAGTGACTGCATTAAAGGTGTGGCGACATGCTCGGCGGAAAAGAGTAAGAACGGTCAACTCTCAACGTGCCTTGAACATGACTGACTGTTTGATTTTGTGTTATAGATATTAAATGTGGAACAGAACTAGTGTACAAGGATTGCGACAAAGGCGGTGTTGGAGCCAATTGCCAACCGACGTGTGGGCATAAGAATCCAGATTGCGCTGGAGCCTGTATTTCAGGTACTGCAAGTCTTGCCCATGTTTGAATCCAGAGTATTATAGAAACGTGCATATTTCAAATGGTTTTTCATCAGTTTTCAATAGCTTCAAGACATCAAACCTTATCAATTATTCTTTTCCTATTCTGTTTTAAATTTCGCTTGATATTCAGCTTTGTGCTGAAGCTGGCATGGAAATCACACATTCCCCTTACTTTTTTGCGGTACCTATATTCCATGTTAAACATTGTGGTGCATACTTGCACTGATATTTTATTGTTTGGATGATGTCTCTCTGTATGAGCAGATACCAATATCACCAACATAATAGGCTATATATTTGCCGATACACCCAGTGTTGTCTACCAATGCCAAATTGTGACATTTTAATTTGAACATGTATTCCATCATTCAATTTATCATTCTTTTACAATCAAACTCCAACTAAGTGAATTACCAGTACTTTCAGTTCAAAAGTTTTTTTTATTAGTGTTCTGAAAGTGAGATCTCAAGGTCCTTATAAATATGAAAGTATGTCCAACTTGAACAATTCCATAATTGGACAGGCAAATAAGTATCAACTGGATTTGGCCAATACGGATATTTCTACTGAGACACACATCGTCAGTGCTCTAGTTGCAAACATCAGCAGTATTTGATTGAGAGAATTTTTTCATACTTTCCCTATGAGAGGTCTAGGATGGATTGAGAGAGACTCGGTGCCGGTATATATATATATATCTGTTGTTCTCAGGTTGCGGGTGTCCCCGAGGAAAATACATGCATAAAGGTAGATGTCTGNCACTNNAAGAATNNCCATGTACATTTGAAGGACAAGATTACTCCCATAACGAAAAAGTAATCGATGACTGTAGCCAATGGTGCGTACCTGTTTCCGCTTTGAATGTGATAAAAGATTACCTGAATCATACTGAGCCTTCAGTTGCCACCACCATGGATTCAATTTACTGAAAATGTAAATGTTGAGGAATTGTTCTGCTTTTAATTCCAGCAGTTATGAAATTGGATTTACAGTAATACCTGACCAATTTGAATACTCTTCTACGGCAGGGGCAATTTTGTGTAAACCACACATACTTCTCTGGTTTACTGTACCATTGCGATATTATATGTCTTCAATACATGGCAATGTATGTGTGACGCCATGTCATTTTCACGTCCATATCTACGGTTATCTGGCCCATGAAATACATCATTATTCATACCAGGCTAGTAGGATATAGGCTACTAACTTTGATGATTTCTCCTTAAAAGATGTTTCTCGAATTTAATGCTGCATTTGTATGCCAAAATATGTGTGTGATTGATTGACTTCACCCCTCCTCCACTTCAATCCATCGCAATTCTTGTGGTATTTTTATTCTATAAAATTACTGATAATAAGATTCGGAATCTCATCTTTCACAGCACATGCAACCATGGCGAGTGGAAATGCACCAGAACCAACTTGTGTACCAGAAGTTGCTCTGTCACCAGTGGCTCTTATTATAAGACGTTTGACGATAGCCGTTTTCACTCTCGTGGGACATGCAAATATGTGATGATGACGGACAAGTGTCCCGGGTCGCCGGATAGGCTAAATTATTTTGAAATCTACGCACAAAGCCACCCTTGCAAAGACACAGGATATAAGATGTGCAACCTTACTATTCATGCACGATTTGGAGTAAGATTTCGATCTATTGCTATATAGTTATAACATACAAATAGGATGAACTTTATTATCTTTGCTTTTTATAAAAGTCTCACCATTCATAAGTCCATCAAAACATCCATCATGACTGTTCTGGGTAGGGTTGCATTTAACAAAAATCAATTTAAGACAAACATGTTTAAAACAAGGCCCTAATTTAAAACATGTTTTTTTTAAATCCATGACGTCACCAATATGCGATTGTGACATCATAGTTGAATAACATTGACATTTGCAAATATAGGGTAAATATAGCTCCTTTGACGAGATATCAGTACTATTAATGTTGAACTGACTATTTTGCGGGTTCCAACCATCCTATATCGATATAGTTCGGCAATATCAGGTGTTAATTGTCCGTAGTCTCATACAACATGTTTTTTGGAAAGTATTTACACAATTATGGCATAATTTTACAACTTNAAAAAACACANTTTTTNNAAAAAGGCCTTNATTTAAAACACTGTTTAAAACATGTTTAAACAAAGTGTNTTAAAACACCGTTTGTTTTAAATGCAANCCCAGTTCTGGGTNATNCCACTTGAATAATAATGTGTTTTCTTNTGCTTTTGCGAGNANAATTCNTTCGTCATCTTGATGAAGCAAATCTGTGTATCATTTTGTTGGAATCCCTTATATTGAAGGAATTCATCGATGGGTTNGGAAGCCTGAACAGACTTGAGATAATGCTGCAAATTTATCTATATGTTTGTCACTTGCACCAGCAGCGATGATAACATTTTCAAGATCTGATTTATTTATTTTTCACATTGTCAGGCACCTTGAGCCAACACGGAAAGCCCACTTTACTGGATTTTTTAAATTGTAGTAGAAGGATAACNAGATTGGGTATAATTGTTTNTTTTNNAAATCAAACGACTGTTGTTGTGGGAAAATATCAACTTGGTATTCAGATACNCTTGCCTGAATCACCATGTAAAGAGATGTCACTGAGCATAAACATATTCATGTTATGTTATGTTGTACATTATAGCATAGTACTTGTATTTCTTATCGCTGCTATATCAAGATANTCAAGTTGAGATGGGATGAGATGTTGCTATGTGGAAAGATAATCTTAGGACAGGATGAAATCTCAGTTCACCATGACTTGGGTTAGACCACGCTATAAAAGCATACCATAGCGTAGGGATACCATCTGTCCTTTNTTAAGAGGACTTGTCCTATTTTTTCAAGAAATGTAAAATATCCTCTCAGGATGCCCAAATGTCCTCTTCTTTTGCAATTCGTCCTTTTCATCACAATAGATGCCAAGTTACCCGTTTTCTTGTCCGCTATTGTAACCTTTGTAACTTGTGTGTGAGATGTGTCCTTTTTTTGTATCTCGAAATATGGTAATCCTACTATAGCGTCACCAATACAATCTATGGAACTTTCATTTAGCCAATTATATCATGGAGTATTACAACAGTATTCCATGCAGTTGATCGCTAGTTACAATTATGGAGTATAGTTATTGTAAGAATATTCCTTTGGTTTGGTAATATGGTTTCCATTCTTTTAGAACGATGAGTTCATCCTTGCAAGAGGGAGTGAGATACAAGAACTTCGTTCCGGTATCAACAATCCTCGATATTATGAAATGTCTTCGAGAAAGATGAACCTTGGTTTCTATCAAGTCGTAGAAGCTGAATACTTTTTCGATTATTATATACAATTAAGATATGACATGAAAACCAGTTTGACGATTGAAGTGTCGAAAAATGTCTCGGTGAGTCCATATTTAGTTGCTCTCAATGCCTTCAAGTTTGTTTGCTTGTTTCCTGTATTCTCATTTTGAGATAGCTGACAAAATGTCTGGATTTTATTGTTGTAAAANTGGCGATATTCCTCAAACACACAANTTTNGGATCGATATNTACGTCTCTCACTNGTCCATTTGTTTNTCATTTTAAAGATTGCCAACTCAAAGTATGGCCGTAAGTTATGTGGNCTTTGTGGGGATTTGGATGGATCTTCTTCAAACGACTTTACGACCAAATATGGCCATAGCGATCCAATTACTTTCATTAACCAATGGCGGTCAGAGGACTGTGCGCAGCTCCCGAAAGAGGAAATTAGCTCTTGCTATGGGAAGCCGGTCCAAGAGGAGAATGCTAAACGTCAATGCAACGTCCTCAATGGACCCTTGTTCGCCGCATGCCATCGCAAAGTTAGTATTGTTGAGTTTGAATTCCTTCGTAGCATATCAAACATTCATTCAATGGTTGAGAGTGATCGGTTTTAACAATGTATACCATATTTTACATCGAAAAAACATATATTTTATAACATAATAGTAGTTTAATTGACAATGTACTATCAATAAATACAGCTGCATAGTGAGAAGATATTTTGAATACATGGTATTATATGAATTGTCAGTTATAGCATCCGTTCTATTGAGCATAAAAAAAGAAATATCTTCAACTGAACATTTGACGGTTGTTTAAAAGACGTTATTATTTATATAATGATTAATTTTATTTCCTCAAAGCGTCTCAATACACTGAAGGGGGGTGGGGTGATTCAAAAAATATTGGGGGAGTATTAATGGCAAATAATTACTTTCGCATTCAGTATCAGTAAACTAAATCGAGATTCAGATTAGAAAAGCCTTTCACAGTGTACACTGAAATATGCCAAAAGTGTGCCACAGCATGGGTAAAATCTGTGAATCAATGTGATGGATTCACATAATTGCATTCCGTGATTAAGAAAATATGATTACTGTGTATTTTCTTATAAAACGAGATGGACTCTGCCTCATGAGGAGGCTGATCTCAAACACATAGACACATAGACAAGTTGAAAATTTGCACCATTCCATTATATCGACTGCTGAAAATAAGAACATGACCCGCAACTTTTCAAAGATCGATCCGAAACCGTTTTACGCCACTTGTATCGAAGAAACCTGCACTTGCGAAACTGGCGGGCAGTGCGAATGCTTTTGCTCCGCAGTAAAGGCCTACGCAGAGGCCTGTGGTAGGAAAGGAGCTATATCCAATTGGAGACTTGTGACAGGATGCCGTGAGTACAATAGCGATCCTTACTTCTAATGGTAGAGCAATATCACTGACACCTTCCTTGCAGCTGTCGAATGCCGCGAATTTACCAGTCCTGATTCGAATTTGTGTGATATCAAGTACGATCCTTGCAAGCCTTGTGTGAAGACTTGCTGCAGCAGATGCGCAAGAGGCTGCTTTGAAGGCTGCTTTCCAAGGTATTCTTGTTGTTCAGCATAGTGTGCTCATTTGTTTGTGAAGTTATCATGGTTTCGCTGCAATGGCTTAGTCATGTTTCTACCTATGTTGGATACGGTATGTATATTGATGTGGATATCCCCTCCCTCTGATCATCCTTTTGTACCAAGCATAGACAGCAAAGTTCGATTATCATTTGATCCATAATCATAGTGCCATAGCGAGATAGTGTAATGGTGAAGCGTTCGGCTTCTTGATCGGTAGGTAGGCCGTGGNTTCGATCCCCGGCCGGGTCAGACCAAAGACTCGAAAACTNGTATCCGCGGCTATCCTGCTAGGCGATCAGCAATCAGGGATAGCATGGAGGAGAAAAAAACGGGAGTGCAGACTAGATGACCTTGCTATAAAGGCTGTATCGCATCTCCGTCGTCAAAGCATCGCGATGGTGCAGGCGAAAAAAGAATACCCCTTATCTCTCTCTCTCCCTTATTATGAATTTTTGAACAAGAACCAAAACATATTATTAGTATTATTCAGAGACTCATCAAACACTGCAGACTGAATCATGTTATCGATATCTATTCTTTTTCCAGTTGCACAAACGGTACAGTGTTCGAGCCTAAGAATGGAACTTGCGTCCCAGAGAAGGATTGCCTGTGTGAAAAAGCTCCTACTCATATCAGTAAGTACATGCAATTACCATTACCTAATTGAAATAAGTATATCATTCGAAGTATGCTTGTGATGAACTTGGCTGCTTGAGTGTTCAACTACATACATTGCGATGCAGGAAAATTCAGATTTTTTTCTCATTTGTCCAAAGTTTTGTATTTTTAACAAGTCATCCGATGAGACGAGTTTTTGCATGAGATTTATGGAACATTTACGGAATACCATCATGACGCATTTCATGAATCTAATCTTGTTAATTGGTAGCTCTGCCATTAGAAAATATATCGCTTTATTGCTCACAAAAGTCGATTTTAGCTGTTTCACATTTGTCTGAGTTAAACTATCTTACTTCTCACAATTTTGGATCTCAAATATAAAGAACAAATTAAAACCAGATGTGTACTGTGCAATAGCCACCGCATATTGTACAATTTATATGCTTTACCTTGTGGTATGGAGATGAAGGACCCAACTTTCTAATAAAATTTGGACTGAATTTGGATTGCTAGCCGAAGCAACAGTAACTGATGAATAAATAGTAATAAATATTCCCAAAAATAATTGCATTGATGAAAACAAAATGACGCATCAGTAGATTTCCTGTAGCATTTGAATTACAAAGCAATGTCTCTATGATTTAGTGACACGGTTTTCTTTTATCGAATTGTTGAATTGGTAGCTAAGTAATTGATGAAACATGCCATGCACATTTGAAGCTATCAACTACCTTTTCCAAGTACAGGATTTGCAACATAACAATAATATCAACCTAACATATCTACTTTCTTAACAGTTCCAACAGAAGCAACCTCAGGTATGTATTATACAATATATTTGATATATTGTACCGCACTACTTTCGATCTTGGACGATGTTCATTCATGGGAGTGGTGTGTGTGATTAGTAGTCCAATGTAGTAGTCCTAAATAATAATAATCAAGCCGATTTCCAATGGGTGGACTGGGTAACTATTGCCTAAAATGATGACTGTTGTCAATAGAGTGAATAAGGATATTTCATAATTCAGGCATTGTCAGTGGTCAAAAATGCACTGCTGGATGAAGGTCAACTTGAATGCTAGCAGTTACTGATATTATGCCTTCAATTGGCAAACATTATTCAATAAAATCTGTTCAGCTTTGCGAAATTTAAAGAATTGAAAATTCAGGCACTTTTTCGTGCAAATTGCTCAACCTTTGACAAATGTGAACTAAACATGGTGAAGGGTAGATCTGTATTTCATTTGACAGCTTTGGAATCCACTTTTATTAAACTAAGCAACCCACTAGCTGTCTTTGCTTAGCTATTGTTCGTCCATGTTTTTGTGCAATTTTTCTCCTGTGTTGCTGCATTGTTTCACTGTATTTGCATTCTATTCCTCACTCGCACCACTTTTTCAAGCTGCTTGTTGCTATATACGCTACATTGTTGCTATGGTTCAATTTCCATTCATGTTATTTATAAATTTTCATCATTGCGTCACAATTTGCCATTTGGTTTTGAATCCAACCTTGTTCGAGTCAATGAAATATGAATGTACTGTTAAAAGCAGACACAAAGAAGTTTGTCAGACCTCATTATTTACGATCCTGCTGCGGATCTAATATATTGCTGTTATTCTACTGTAAATACAAGCAATTGTCCTAACATCCTTGGCCTTGGATGTGTGTTATGCTTCATCTTTCATCTTCACTATTACTATTACCGAATAATCATCTATCAAATTGCAGGTGCCACACCTACAATCACAGGTAAGAATTGAAATTTTACATCACCAACGAGTTTATCATGGTGAAGTTATTTTACATTTGAATTGTTAATTATCATTGTTTTATCATTCTTGTCGCTACTAATTTTATGATACCGGTATCCTTTGTATTAATCATTCCAACGTGTGTGTACCATATCATACAGAATTATTTGCTACTACAACAAGTCCAACGGAGGAAATTGCCACCACCACACCAGGTGAATATATGCCTATGGCTTTGAACTTCACTTCACAAATTTTAATAATGTGCTGTATCAAAATATAATGGAGTGCCGGAATGCTGTTACATCCCCCACAAGCAAACAAGAGATGTCTGCTCAAATGTACCTTATTTATAATTGTATCATCTAGCTTATCGTCTATGCCCCAATACGTGCTCAACGAATGCTGGGAAGAAAAAGGTAAGATAGATTTGTCCCACATTCTCATGTAGCCTCCTGAACATCTTTTGATTTTGCATTTATCATAGAATTTTTGTCAATTGGAATGGTTGAGTATCATTGACATATCCTGCAACATATGTTAGTCTTTCTTTAGCAAGGTCAGTGAACTTTCACTGCATATAGTAGTAGGTATTTCACAGTAGTTATTTCGACATAAGTCATACACCTGGCATACTGAAATCACAATAATCTATGATAGTTGTATAAATGATTTGTATGTAAACTACAATATATATTATGTACAATGATGGTAAATAAATACATTTTTAATTCTTTCAAAAATAAATCCAAAGTGTTACCAGACTCAAAAAGACCTGACATTCGGCCATATGTGGAATCATATCAGTGTGACTTTGATCGGAATCCAGCTCCAAGACTTTGCATTGTCCCAAGTCCTAAATACTAATGCTAATGCAACCGAATTCCCCCACAACAATTATAACTGATGATAAGCTGTACTATAATTCCCCTTGTCACCGCATATTGCATCACATGCCAGATGTTCCATGTTTCACAATTAAAAATCATTTGTGCGCCAAACTGTTTACGTGCTGTCTTAACCAACATATCTATTGGTTGCGATTTTGGTGCTGTGAATAAATGTCTGATATTATTTGCTTCATCATATTATGGCACAGAGTCTGAATAATTTCTGCATTTATTTTATGCATTATGAGTTTTTGGTAAAGATATCTTGTCGTGTAGCTTGCTTGATTAACTCGATTGCATGCCAGCCACCAAAATTTATGATTTTTATCGTTACCAATGATTACCTGCACCATTGTAGTGGCTCCATTATTGGCTATTTC
>ATSW01011486.1:0-22890 GCA_000444245.1 Botryllus schlosseri
GAACCTAGCATATTTCCCATATTCGCTTGTGTACCCACTACCCAGCAGGGGCGTAGATATTGCAATGTGCGAAACACTCGCCCTTCAAGCTTCCTTTGATACTGTTTCTGCGCGGCAGTCTGAATCATGCGCTGCCGATTATAGGCGCAGAAGCCTGTCTATGGGGTTATCTACGGATGCTAATCGTTGTAATTCATACACGTGATCCATGACTTTAATAACACAATAGCACGCCCAACTTGATGATGATAGCTGANACTTAGCACAGCAACAGCAACAGCAACATACAGCCGGCNAACGTAACAGAATCAAGATAAACGTAACTAANGTAAGNTTTACAATTAATTTTNCGTCAACGTAAATAACCAATGAATGGTGGTTNGCAGACGCTTTATATAGCGGTAAGAACAGCCTATCTGAAAAGGCTTGATTACAAATGATTACTAAAATCCAGAATAACAAATGAAATGCGTAAGTGCAAACACTCCCCCATTTGACTGATCCCAGTCAACAGAATTATCAATGTAATACACGTTCCGATCACTCGAAATCATCATTCACATAGGCAAAGTGAGATGGTACAATGACCAACATGCAAAGAGCTGCTGAACCTCCGATCCAAAATACATTCTATATCTTACCCTAAATAGTAGAAAGGCGTTCACCAGCTCTACAAGCGATGAGAATGAATCACTTTTTAAATGGTAGGGTGGCGTTCGACATCTCTACAGGCAAGAATAAATCATTTGGAATGAATACGGAAGCAGTCAGCAACTCTACACAAGCGAGGATAATAGATCACTTTGAATTGGTACAGAGGCGTTCAGCATGTCTACAAGCAACGAGAATAAATCACTATGAATGAACGCAGACAATCGAACGCGACTCAACTTGGACAGTTTCACTTAGGCGCGTGATGATGACTCTCGATGTCGGATGAATCGTATCACACTGTGGAAAATTCGTCACCTTCGGAGAAGTCGAAGTAATCTTAGAGGCGTCCCCGCAACGTTCAATAGCTCGAAATGAATATTCCGGAATCATAACAATATTTCCGGCATTGCTCGGTAGAAATTCTTCAAATAGCCGAATTCTCCTTTCGATACGAGGTGCCTGATACAAATCTAACAGATGATGAGCGTCAATACAATGAGGGAACGGTAGCAGGGGCGAAACTGATGGGACTGCGCAGAGGAATGAATGTATGTGCAGGGAAATTGTACCGTCTCGATCCTCTGCTGCCTTGAATGCCAATCCGCGTCATCGTCAGGTGCAGTTCTCGATCATCTCCGAGAGGCCGTTTCCATCTTCCGCATCCAACGTTTGTGCATTTCTGTCGGCAACTGTGACTCAAGCACCCGAGTGAATATGGTCCCTGGTGATATGATCTGTAGAGAGAAGAATATACTCTCCACGCAGTTGCGCTGCTATCTTTGCAATGATCCTGAATGTGGCAGCCATGCAATCGATGTGACTTTCAGACAAACGGAGAATGCTGTAGACAAGATCAACGCGTTGTTGGATGGACTGAACTGACGGAATGAAACCGAGCTCTTGATTGGCCAGACGGTGAACATAGACTGTGGAAACATCGCAATCGTCCGCTTTGTCCAAGAGGAAAACGCCCTCTTCAATGTAGAATTCGACGGAAATCTTCCACCGGCGAATTGATTGCAAATTGCAAATTAATTGTAAATTGTTTCAGCGCGGCAGTCTGAATCATGCGCTGCCGATTATAGGCGCAGAAGCCTGTCTATGGGGTTATCTACGGATGCTAATCGTTGTAATTCATACACGTGATCCATGACTTTAATAACACAATAGCTCGCCCAACTTGATAATAATAGCTGACACTCAGCACAGCAACAGCAACATACGGCCGACGAACGTAACAGAATTAAGATTAACGTAAGCAAGGAACCAAAGTAAGTTTTACAATTAATTTTGCGTCAACGTAAATAACCAACGAATGGTGGTTCGCAGACGCTTTATATAGCGGTAAGAACAGCCTATCCGAGAAGGCTTGATTACAAATGATCACTAAAATCAAGATTACCAAATGAAATGCGTAAGCGCAAACACTCCCCCATTTGACTGATCCCAGTCAACAGAATTATCAATGTTATGCACATTCAAACTAAGTTGACTACTCGAATCACCATTCACATGGGCAAAGTGAAATGGTACAAGACCAACATACAAGGAGCTACTGAACCTCCGATCCAAATGACGTTCTATATGTCACCCTAAATAGTGGAAAGGCGTTCACCAGCTCTACAAGCGATGAGAATGAATCACTTTTAAAATGGTAGGGTGGCGTTCGGCAGCTCTACAGGTGAGGAGAATTAATCATTTGGAATAAATAAGGAAGCATTCAGCAACTCTGCACAAGCGATGAGAATATATCACCTTGAATTGGTACAGGAGGCGTTCAGCATCTCCGCAAGCGACGAGAATAAATCACTAGGAATGGGCGCAGATAATCGAACGCGACTCTTAACTTGGACAGTTTCACCCCAGCGCGTGATGATGACTCTCGATGTCGGATGAATCGTATCACAGACTCGAAAATTCGTCACAATCGGAGAAGTCAAAATAATCTTAGAGTCCCCGCAACGTGCAACAGCTCGAAATGAATATTTCGGAATCATAACAATTTTTCAGGCTTTGCTCGGTACAATTCTTCAAATAGCCAAATTACCCTTTCGATGCGAGGTGCCTGACACAAATCTAACAGACGATGAGCGTTAATACCTGGAGGGAACGGTAGCGAGGGCGAAACTGAAGCGACTGCGTAGAGGAATGAATGTCTGTGGAGATAAATTGTTCCGTCTCGACCCTATGCTGCCTTGAATGCCAATCAGCTTCATCGTCAGGTGGAGTTCTCATTCATATCCAAGAGATCGTTTCTGTTGAAATGGAATCACACAACACAGAACCTTCGTCTTCGTCGGTTTCACGCAACGGACCAATCTTCCGCATCCAACGTCTGTGCATCTCTGTCGGCAACTGTGACTCAAGCACCCGAGTGAATATGGTCCCGGGTGATATCATCTGGAGAGAAAAGAATATACTCCCCATGCAGTTGCGCTGCCATCTTTGCAATGATCCTGAATGTGGCAGCCATGCAATCGATGCGACTTTCAGACAAACGGAGAATGCTGCAGACAAGATTACCGCGTTGTCGAAATACGGAAACTGAACTGACCAAATGAAAACTGAGCTCCTGATTCTCGCAACGGTGAACAATGAGCATAGACTGTGGAATCGTCACGATCGTCCGCTCCGTCCAAGAGAAAACGCCCTCTTCAATGTAGAGAACATTCGACGGAAATCTTCCACCGGCTAATTGATTGCAAATTGCAAATTAATTGTAAATTGTTTCTGCGCGGCAGTCTGAATCTTGCGCTGCCGATTATAGGCGCAGAAGCCTGTCTTTGGGGTTATCTACGGATGCTAATCGTTGTAATTCATACACGTGATCCATGACTTTAATAACACAATAGCACGCCCAACTTGATGATGCTAGCTGACACTTAGCACAGCAACAGCAACATACAGCCGGCGAACGTAACAGAATCAAGATAAACGTAACTAATGTAAGATTTACAATTAATTTTGCGTCAACGTAAATAACCTACAAATGGTGGTTTGCAGACGCTTTATATAGCGGTAAGAACAGCCTATCTGANAAGGCTTGATTACAAATGATTACTAAAATCAGGATTAACAAATGAAATGCGCAAGCGCGAACACTCCCCCATTTGACTGATCCCAGTCAACAGAATTGTCAATGTAATACACGTTCCGAATCACTCGAATCATCATCCACATAGGCAAAGTGAGATTGTACAAGGCAAAGTCAGATTGTACAATGACCAACATACAAAGAGCTGCTGAACCTCCGATCCAAAATACATTCTATATATATCACCTTAAATAGTAGAAAGGCGTTCACCAGCTCTACAAGCGATGAGAATGAATCACTTTTTAAATGGTAGGATGGCGTTCGACATCTCTACAGGCGATAAGAATAAATCATTTGGAATAAATATGGAAGCAGTCAGCAACTCTACACAAGCGATGATAATAGATCTCTTTGAATTGGTAACGAGGCGTTCAGCATGTCTACAAGCGACGAGAATAAATCACTATGAATGAACGCAGACAATCGAACGCGACTCAACTTGGNCAGTTTCACTTAGGCGCGTGATGATGACTGTCGATGTTGGATGAATCGTATCACAATCTCGAAAATTCGTCACCANCGGAGAAGTCGAAATAATCTTAGAGGCGTCCTCGCAACGTGCAACAGCTCGAAATGAATATTCCGGAATCATAACAATATTTCCGGCATTACTCGGTAGAAGTTCTTCAAATAGCCGAATTCTCCTTTCGATGCGAGGTGCCTGACACAAATCTAACAGATGATGGGTGCGTCAATACCATAAGGGAACGGTAGCGAGGGCGAAACTGAAAGGACTGCGCAGAGGAATGAATGTCTGTGCAGATAAATTGTTCCGTCTTGACCCTCTGCTGCCTTGAATGCCAATCCGCTCGATCATCTTCAAGAGGTTGTTTCAATCTTCCGCATCCCACGTTTGTGCATTTCTGTCGGCAACTGCATGTGACTCAAGCACCCGAGTGAATATGGTCCCTGGTGATATCATCTGGAGAGAGAAGAATATACTCTCCATGCAGTTGCGCCGCCATCTTTGCAATGATCCTGAATGTGGCAGCCATGCAATCGATGCGACTTTCAGACGAACGGAGAATGCTGTAGACAAAATCAACGCGTTGTTGGAATACGAAAACTGAACTGACGAAATGAAACTGAGCTCTTGATTGGCGAGACGGTGAACATAGACTGTGGAAACATCGCAATCGTCCGCTTCGTCCTAGAGGAAAACGCCCTCTTCTATGTAGAGAACATTCGACGGAAATCTTCCATCGGCGAATTGATTGTGGAATGCAAATTAATTGTAAATTCTTTCTGCGCGGCAGTCTGAATCCTGCGCTGCCGATTAGAGGCGCAGAAGCCTGTCTATGGGGTTATCTACTGATGCTAATCGTTGTAATTCATACACGTGATCCACGACTTTAATAACACAATAGCACGCCCAACTTGATGATGATAGCTGACACTTAGCACAGCAACAGCAACAGCAACATACAGCCGGCGAACGTAACGGAATCAAGATAAACGTAACTAATGTAAGATTTACAATTAATTTTGCGTCGGAACGTAAATAACCAACAAATGGTGGTTCGCAGACGCTTTATATAGCGGTAAGAACAGCCTATCTGAAAAGGCTTGATTACAAATGATTACTAAAATCAGGATTAACAAATGAAATGCGCAAGCGCGAACAATATATACCCAACGCCAACCGTTGTTGGTATGTCTATTTTATACATTCTATTTTAGATGCTATATGATTATGTACGGGGTTTGAAGAACACGCCGAAGGTATCGTTATTTTAACTGAATATATCCCTTTCTGTTTACAGATCAAAATCATTGCTACCCTTACCCTGGCTTATATAATAGAGGAAAAGGACAATGTGATCATATCGACGGATAATACCGTGATCAAGTTCATTCGCAGGGTAAGGTGTCGACTGTCGAGTCTGATGATGACCATGGCTGTGATTCAATCATTTAACCAAACTAACGTTGCGGTAGTTCGTGGCGTCATAAACATAGCTTTTTAACAGTTCTAATGCGCCAGTATACAATTCTCGGCATTCCCGTTTTCTATCTATAGTATCTTCGAAAAGCAATTAAAAGCCAAGACCATAAGTATGACGGCTTCAGAGTGGAAGAAATCGTGTCGGGCCTCATGCGCCTCGCCAGTAACGACCAAAACAAAGAGGCAATTGTAAACCAGGGTGTTCTACCGCTGCTGCGAGAACTTTTGGACATTGGTGAGTTCTAGATGAGTCGAGGTGAAGACTTTATCACTCTCTCTGTCGTTCTCTTGCACGAAGGCAACGAGTGCGAAAAGTCAATAGCGGCGAAAACAATTTGGGTATTGTCATTCAGTACAGAAAATCAAAGGAAAATCAGGGAATGCGCGGGCTTAATGGACGCACTCAGAAAGTTGAGCATGACAGACGGGTAAACTCTATCAATTATTTCATCAATTATGATAGAAAGAAAATAACTGGACATTAATAATGTACATGTACTTCTCTGTCTCGAAATACTCAACTGGATTTCGTCTACCTGTAGGAAGTATATTCAAATCTTTTCACTACTTCCATATCTATTTCAAAGCCAAACGACTTACTCTTACATTTAAGATCAAGTACAAAGTTGTATTTTAATAACTTTCTGACCCTGTAGGATGGTAAAATACTATTATTCCGAAAAATGCACATATTTTCATCGCCATTAATCATTCTGCGCTATTCTCAAAAGTGAATATTACAATTTGAAGACATGACACCGGCCATTGACTCGAAAATGTAGGCGTGAGCCTGCATCAATCTATACATCTTCGGGTTATTTACCCATACCTTTCCTTTCAACTTGTGTTTGAAATAGTTTGAATATGGTTTGAAAATCGCCACCTCTTTTTGTAATTGCTTGGAAATTTTCGGCATTACCTATACTTCTACATGGGCACTAGTAACGACCGATTTGACAGCCTTTGGTAAAAAGCGTAGGTTATCGTAGGCCGCGCGTGGTCTTCCTGACTCCTTCTGTCTTCGCGATGTCGCTAAACTGCGATATTTTGATAAGAAATTAACAATCAATATTCATAGACGCCTCCATAGAAGTCTTTTCCACGTCTCGACTATAGTAAGCAGTAAGTCCCGACTTTTTGTGATGCAAAAGTGCTCCTCATCGTATAGTCAAAAATATGCTTAGCCTAAATAACCGCCATATGAAATCCTCGGTCCGAGTATGATGCTTGGATTATCTACAGTCAGTGGAAACCATCGGCAATCGGAGCAATTTGGGTTCTCGAAGAGGAACAAAGATTGAACAAAGCAAATGCGGAGAAGATAATTCAGTCGATGCCATCTCCGCTTCCGACCCGGCTTCCGCCACTGCATCCGGCATCAAAACAACGCAAGGAAAAGATTTCAGTCGCTGCAAATATGGTAAGGAACATGGATATAAAATCACAATATATATTTGCCGATCAAATGGAATGTATATCACGAGTCTCCAAATCATTGTACCCGTCTAGACCAGGGGTTCTCAACCCGCGGCCGCATGCGGCCCGCAGACGGTTATTTTGCGGCCCGCGACATCTTTCATTATAAACGCAATTTCAACTGGCACGATATTGTTACATATTAATTTAGCTACTTAGCTTTCTTATCGCACCGTCTCTGTCTCGTTTGGTTACTGATTCTTTGATGTATTCTGGTTTCTTGATATATGCTCGAGTGTAGATTGTTATTGTTTTGAATCGGTATTCGGCTGGACTATGGTTCAAGACAATTCCGTTGTGTGGTACATTTTTAAAGAGTGTTTCATTCACCACGAACGGTTTGAACAGATACCAGAACAAGGGAGGGGAAATTGAACAACGGGAACTGGGTTTGTAAGTCTGCGTGGAACAGTTAATTTGCTTTCTCAGATATAAATGGAAAACTCGATTTGACATATTTGTCGAAGATCAGTTGTCGTAACGAAGTGTAGAACATTAAAATTATACCTCGACACTTTCTTCTGAAGTTATACGTATCGCCTGATGTTAGAAATAACATTGCGAGCTAGGTGTCAAGCCCACCAATCCATATTCCGAGGCTTTGTTAAAATTGTTGACGATGTTACAGACGCATGGTTCAAAATTGCTTGGAATATCGCTAAATCCATGTAATTTGCCAGGGAAGGTGTCATTTCAATAAAACTTAAACATACTGTGCCAATATTCGCTGCTCCAGAATTTAACAGCAAGGACAACATCACCTGACAAATGTTGAAGCTACAGTTATCTGATTGAACCGTAACTAAAACAGTAACGGCAATGTCAGTTGATCTTTCATCGCATGTTCTGAAATACGTTGCCGCGTAAACAACTTGAATCTAGCATCGGACGAATCCACTGACTCGATCCACAGACACTGGAAAGCTATAATTAGCTGAGTGATTTTTATCAGAGTGGAAATGCTGGCATGGCAAACGCTGGGAGGGCCGAGCGAAAAACATCAACTTAACAAAGCTGACTCCTATCTGTACGACTATTGGTGCAGGGCTCCGGCCAAGGAAGGAAAGTAGTAGAGTTGAATGATTTGTTCAGAAATGGCCCGAGCGCCAGACTTCTTTTCATATCACTGAGAGATCAAAGTGATAATGGCCTTTGTATCGAAAAAGTTACCGTAATTATATACTTGCTCGCTCACGCATTTTGAAACAGAGAGTTCGGTTCTCTGGTGGAAGGGCTTGAAGGTGGATATACCAACTTGGCAACTGATGCAATACACACTCAATGACGGGTTATACTTGCGCCGCTGGAAGATAATATTCTCACAGAAAACAACAACTGAAAACTTACGAACACTGCTTTAGAATGCATAAAAATGTACTATACGACCGTATGCGACTGGTAAATAGGCTACAGTAGCCTAGATTTACTAGTAGCCCACAAATACATGGAAATAATATTGTGCGGCCCGCAACGTCTTTTGCTGTTAAAATGCGGCCCGTTATACAAGGGAAGTTGAGAACCCCGGGTCTAGACAATAGTGTGGTAGCAAGGGATTTGAAAAGAGCAAATTTGCGATCATTTTGTCATCACTTCCAATCGTTGGATCTGGGTTTCATGCGCAAGAAAAGCCGCCAGGGACACAGAATATATTACCTTAAGAGCATTTGAATTTATAATATCTATTGAGATTTGTTGTATAAATTGGTGATTCCGAAAAAAAAATCAAAAGGGGCGTTGAAGATTCGGGCTGCCAAAACATTTCTTTTTCAAACCATATCAACTTTCAGGCTGGCAGTATTTCTATGGCTCCCGGCTTNGTTCAAAGTAAGATTGAATTACCGCCACACGCGCAGCAAGAGGAATATGACTCTGATGGTTTGAAATTCTATTTTGATCAGTAACATATCGAAATGCGATGAGTTGCCTTTAAAATTTTCAGATGATATGCATACTCCCAGGATTCCAATGTCGGACATGAAAGTCATGGGTGGAGAGAAAGAGTATGGAAAGAATGAGACAAACGAATACGACTCATCTGGCCAACATATAATNATTAGCTACCAATGGGATTACCAAAAACTCATGATACGGGTAAAATTGATAATATATAACCGATATTGCTAATAGAACGATAGACTCTCAATATTTGCAGGTAAAGGATGAGTTCGAAAGTCTCGGATACCGAGTATGGATCGATGTCGAGTCGATGGGGGGATCAACATTACAGGTATGTGCTGATATTATGTTTTGCTTCGTGCCTATGTTCCATAACTATACCTTGCGGGAAACGGACTACCTGGATAGGGTACGGCGCCACATCGATATACACCAGCTGTTCCCAACCTGTTTCTTCATTCCCCGCTTCAGATATTTTTCGTGTCTTCATTCCCCACAACCTAAAATTCCTCTACCCAGCCCTTAAAAATGATCCCGCCAGTAAAATTTGCTAATATACTTCGTTTAGTAAANACTTTTCATTGGTGCAAGGGAAGACGCAGAGGATGNATATACTGATCACCCGTGAAAAGAAAGCCAGTGATTGTAAATCCGAGGTTGAGATAACTATCGTTGTATTTTCTTTAAAATGTATTCATTACGTTTTATGAAACTCTGAATTCACCAGAGTGATATGACGGATGTCACGGAAAAGCTATTTGATTATTTGAGTGCACGCAATATCCCTAGGACGTCTGATATTGCATTTTACTGCAACATAAGACTTCTTCTGTACTGGTATCTCGCAAAACTATGCGAATTGCACGTCATCATGCTGCTCGTGCTATATGTGTTTGTAACCCTAATCTGGGTTATCCAGAATTCAAAATACGTTTTTGTGAACAGCGCGCAATAAAATTATCGACGCACACGACCCAGAGCAGTGAACTGGTAACCATAGTCGTGGTTTTATGCCTCCGTAGTCCGTACATATTTTATACTGTATGTATTGATTTTTCAAGTACGTCTGCTACCCACCAGAAACCCCTGAATTACCCATAAGTTGGGAATTCCTCACCGGCTGTGATCCACTCGTCTACAGCCTTCCGAATACGCGTTGGTTCAGGCTGACCGGCTGCGGGTTTGCTTCATTTCTGTCATCGGCACTGGTGGTAGCGTCTTGATTGTAATGTCGCCTTCTTTGTCATGTCGTCTTCGAGTTGTCCACCCGAACAATATTGGCTCGGGGCGGGTTATGAGGATTATTGGTATCTGTCGTAAAATATGTTTTTGAAGCAGTTTTTCACAGCCGAACGTGAACGAAAATTTCCATCTACTCTCCAACAGATAACTGATATCATAGTGTCCTATACTGATACTGTACTGAGTGTGAGTGCTTGTATTTTCGTTCAGGCTATGGCAGACGCGGTCGAAAAGTCCGCCATCGTGTTACTCTGCATGTCTCGAAAATACAAGGAAAGTCCGAACTGCAGAACGGAGGCGGAATATGCGTATAAACTCGAGAAAACTCTCATCCCATTAAAAGTGGAAAAAAGCTATGAGCCTGATGGCTGGCTCGGTAAGAATATCTCTACTAACTCAATTGATAAACTGGCTTTAGAAATACTGGAATTTAAATTAATCGCCAAGCAGTCATCACGTATTTTGAACAAGAGGCTTCGGGAATCTTCGTATTCTTTAAACGCGGGGTTCTTTACCTTCAAATTTATTGACGGAAATGACTCTGTGACTAAACGAGTAGGAGTTGATAAAATGATGTGACTGTCGACTGTCAACTTCGTAACATTGGTAATTCCACAATGTTTGAATTGGCGAGTATAGTAAGACATTACCGTCTATTTGGGTATATGGGGTACAAATTTATNAGANGTTTCAACGTGAACCCTGTGAAAGATTAGACAATAAAGAAAAACTATCGTTCTCGGATAACGTTATAATACAATTGACGTCTAAATATTCAAGNACANTAAACACTCATCCCAATCCGAGAAAGCTCGAGGGTAAGATGGGATGGAATTCGTGGCNCATGCGGTGATTCTATTACCGNTATATAAGAAATATAGTCGCTACTATAGCATTAGTCATGATGTTATGGTTTNGAAAAATTGGAAAGTAACGCGGAAGTTTCTCTTCAAGTATATTTTCAGGGGCCTTGCAAGGAGCGAAGCTGTATTTCGATTTCAGTGACTTGGTANAGTTCGAAACGGTCTTNAGAAAGCTAACGAAAGAAATTGGAACCAGAGCTAAAATACCACCGGAACCAAAAGTGTGTAACCATCATCACATTCANCAACGTAGAAACGTAAANATAATACAAATCGAAGGTTACAAAATTAACAAATGTGCAGAATAAAGTTTAAAATTGCTAGTCTGATTCCTCCGACTAACNAATCCTGAAACTACGACAATAAAACTCTACNTTCGACACCACGAAACTTAAATTATAAGCGACTCCGACTCACGACTCAATTTCATTACGGTATAGCAATTCCGGCTNGAATCGAATTGGACCATGCCTATATCTTTTCATTTGACACAATCTATGTATACTTGGATATTTCTTCATAAATTAACTCCTAAACTCTTGCTCACGACTCCTAAAAATCGAATATTGCGGTGAACTAGACTTCGACTAAGATCCCTCACGAAAAGCAGAAATTGGGATTGACTTAGCTCNAAGTGCCCGTAATAGCATATTTATTCGGTTTTTCACACATGATGTGACATGATCTACATATAATTACGCAGAGTTATTGCTGTTGTATAGGAGGAACCTATTATTCCCGTCAAGCAGACTGACCTCGCAAATCCTGCCCGTCCCCTCGTAAAGAACTGGACGTCAAAAGAAGTCAAAGATTGGGTCTCGATCAACAACGTTCACATGTGAGATATGAGAACTTCCATCATCATATCTTCATTAGGGTACCAAAATTCGTTATGGTGGTGTCATCTTNGGACCAAGTGATTGTAAACTGGCACNCCATCCTTATATAAATACCAGCGGTGCGAACTTTGGTGTGCTCTCAAAACAACATGGTTTCAGATTTCTACTCACGCACTCATCAGACTCGTGAGTAGAACCATGCAGGCAGAGTTCATGTCGTAGTTCTAACGCTGCTTTTTAGACATTGATCTGAGTTATGACAGCGGTAAAAAATACCTCTCTGTGTGAGCGGATGTAACATTGTAACGTGATGGTCAGGCTTTTCCGTTGTGATTGAGCATCGTCCTTATTCAGATATAAAAAGGGAACGCCAATCGTTGAGCTCAATTTCNAAAGCTCGCACACCAAACTTCTGAAAGTCTATTTCGCAAAATAGCTGAGCGTCGGATCTATAGAATATAATGCGGATAAATGATACGCGAGATGCTTGCAAATTCACTGTAAGCTCTCACTGTGGCGTGATTGATTTTGCAACGATCACTTTACACCTTGATGTCTCAAGTCAGACTCTTGGGGGCCGTAATTTTGTTTGGATCCCCCTGTATTTGCGACGTTGACGTACTGACTAAGTGTATGCACAGGAAAATAGAATAAAAGGAGGGAGAATTCGGTTGTTGATTTGGTTAAAATGCATCCAATAAAGGACTTGGACGAAAACAGTGCCAACGATCTCACTAAAATTATATTTGTTCTCAAAAGGCATGCTGATAGGCACATTTCCTTTTAGTATTCATTGAAATATATCGGCGAAGTGAAGTACGGTTGGTTAAATGAGCCCCATTCCAGCTTAGAATCACTCAGGAACCACAAAAAAGATAATCGGCCTAATGTGAAATGACCTTTGGCCAATCACCAGTGATATCGACACACCACCGATAATAATATAAACTAATTAAAGAACTACTGCTATACAACATATACGCATTGTGTCTATACTTCGATTGTTTNTGATTTGTGGTATAGGTCTACATTCGGCGATGTTTCAAGTTCGATTTAAACCATTGTTTCACAGGAAGAATTTGTCTTCGATCGACGGCCAAATCCTCCTGTTTTTGAAGAATCTAAAAGACACCGCGCCAGAGTTTTATTACAGATTTTTGCACGATCGGTTGGGTATGACCGAGCTTCGCAGCTTAATGAATCTCAACAATGCTTTGGAAGCATTAATCGAGTGACTCTGTAAAAGAGGCGGCGAAAATGTCATGCCTTCATTTCTAGTATACGAACAATGAGCAATTGAACATCTACAATTGAAGATTGGCCGTGGATGAGTTTTTACTAACACATATGGATTATGATTAGTTGTTGGACTGATAGATCTGTACTTTCTGCCTTTCTACATGCTATTTCTACTTNCTCTTGNAATTATCATATCCATTGCATTGTACGAAAATGCGCTGCATTAAAAGTGAAATTTCCTATCGATTACTTGTTCAGTGAATCTTTTATTAGCAGGGCCAGTTTTTACGCTTTCCATTGTAATATTGTGTTGTGTAGGCTACTTGTATTTTCCATTATACTTGTGTTGTTCTATTCCTTGTGTTTTATGCCATGATAAATGAATGGTCGACTGTTGGTCATTTGTCATCGATTAGCTGCTCAGACGTCAAACAATCACTATCACTGCGAATGCATTTCCGTGAATCTGCGTTTTCTGGTAATGTGGTCTGCATATATAATAAAATTGAGTTGATAACGAAGGCGCATCACGTCTCTACATGTGTATGTTTTATATAATAAACTGTAGATAGTAGCATAATATCAAGAATTCCAGACCACGCAGCAGAGTCATGGCTAACAGAATAGAATCAGCCTTCGTGATACCGAATTGTAAACGAGATGCATCTTCACCTGATANCCCTGATCTTCACTTAGACATAATCACTTAAAGGGGCACTTTGCGCTAAAGATGATATGATCTCAAATAAAATATAAAATCGCGAAAATAATTTTTGGCCGAAACCATTTCCTTCTGAAATCCACCGTAAATGAACTGAAGCTAAAAGAAAATCCCATCAATCCCNGTTGCGCGCCAGTTGTATAAATAAGTGTCTGCGGTGGCGAGGCCNCGCGTCTCCGCTGCTTGACCCGTTGTGAAATTGTTGGCACGATTTCTACACTTGCACTTACTCGACCCANTTTNTCNACGCGACCTCCATATTCTAGTCTGTAGTCNCATCATTANTTTAGGTCACGGACGTCAAACATACGGCNAGCGGGNCGCATCCGGCCCGNCTGACTAGACTATAACTATACTTCGTTTTTCACCAGTGACCAGCTCTGCTCATGAGTCAGTGTAGGTCAGTGGTTCTTAACCTTATTCCTTTTTTANAAAAATTGCCTAGGTCTGAACCGGACTGTTGTAAAAACAATGGGTAAATAGTATTAGTCCGGTNGGTCTTTTACTATTGAAAATATTTCGCGCTCGAATCGCGCCCGAGGACNANTCGACTAATTAACNATATAATAATTGTATGCGCTATATTCGGGATAAAATCNAGGTTATAACAACTATCGTGTAGGGGCTCATACCGTCTGGTTCGAACCCGATGTACACATCCCGAATTCACNTCTACGATTGGCAATACNGGCAAGTTATAATTGTATTNGCTTTTGTTTTTATTGCTTTGTGTGACTAGTAAATNAACTAGGAATGTGGTAGAGATAACGTTATATATAACGACCAAGTGAGGTTGTGGGTCACATCACAACTCTAAACAGTATCATCCTTGATTANACGATCAAGAAATATTNTGACGATTTAATTTTGTAGCTCTNAAAGTATATTTAGTTCATCATTTTGGCCAAAAAGCTTCAANTCTTCTTCAATGTACNAACGGCTNTGTTCACTGNNAAAAGTGGTNCNGTGCCTTAGATTTGCNTTGCAGGATAATGCCTAATTAAAAAGATTTGGACGGGAAAGATNTGGAAAATAACCNNAACTCCCGTGNNGGAAGTATTTTAACGGGGATTTGATCTAAAAGTACGTGCAATTCATTTTACATGAATTATATTAAACCNCTGCATTCNTAGAAACATGTTTCAAACATNGTCGGTATNTATTTCGCGNGAAACGCCNCGAAAAAATCAGAGGTTTGACAGATTTTGTCGAATGTTAATCTGCAATTCAAACTCAGGTATAGAGTGTTAAAAGAACAAAACCATTAANANATGATTTCCNCACAAAACGATAACATTGTAATGAATACTTACNCTTACTGAAAGTTGGTTGTGCAGATTCCCTACTCTGTGTAGCGTGAAGGGTATTCCTGAAAAAGTTAGTGATNTACTGATACATTGTACAATATATGACNTTTATCGGAGATTCTTTGCTGANGCNTGCATGAAGTTNACCGTGTCNCTCACNTTNATTAATCTACTGAATCNGCNGCAGTTATTTACCNGGTCGCCGAGTTTATCATTTCCNATNACAAGCATATCTANTATNTAGGTTTGAAATTGTTTTCAATTACTTNTCCGCACNNNCCTTGTCTGCTGTTCNATTTCAGATACCAGTTCANAAATGAGAGGCTTCACCTTGGAAAGTNTCATCGTATTTCTCAGTCGAAACGCAAACATGATGCCAATTGCTTGATTACAANTGCGCTTATNTATTTACANATATTGGAGATANAACCGGCATTTCAAAAGAAAAAAAAAAGATTTTAAACCCAATCCCCAACCNCTGCGTACGGCACCGCACACGGCCTGGANCCGCGNACAATTCGGCTACTGATCGCGCCTAATTGCCAATAATGGNATGTCATCACAAATCATATGAATAAGTTTTTTGTGTCTTGGCCACCTGTGAAACCCCTGAGACTGGCTCGCGAAACCTCTGGTGTTNCGTGGACCACCGGTTAAGAACCACTGGTNTAGGTANATGTACTAGGTGAGCTGCGGTGCTAATTTGCGTGAAAAGTAGAAGGAAACCACATCTCGAATCAAACTGCGACCTATCGATGTAGNCTGAGTACANAACACGAAAATTTTCCTCGGAGAAATAAATTCCCCAATAGCAATGCCAGATAAAGAAAGGGTTTTGAGGCCCTGCCAATGCGCGCATAGCCTATACTATACCAATTTGATCGGATTGGCCTGTTTTNCAGAGTACAAAGTATTGTAATTCACAGCAACAGCCTACACAGACAAGTGATCACTTAGTCGCAGCTCTATACTAAGGTTGCCATTCCCCGGACATNTGCGGAATTTCACTGTTCAAACTGCGTCCGGGAGGAAATTCTGACATATGCCTATAAATGTACGGAATTTTGAAGGCTTGGTATAAGCTCAAATTTNATTCGTAAATTAACATAAACAATAGTATTTTGAAGCAGATTTATGCTACTTGAAATTTGTATTTGCGCTACATGCGCGTGATTTGGTGTCACGCATATTGAATTNAATAGGGGGCCGCCGCTCTCGCAAAATAGCATTTACTGAAATAAGTCAAATTGTAATAGCAATTATGAGAGAGCGGTGTATTCCTAGAGTCNGTTAAGACCGTTTGGGTGCTTNAGTCCGGTGTTTCTTAACCTGGACGCCAGCGCCNNCCAAGTGGTGATTTGGATTTTGAAGAGGGCGGAATCGCTCAGCGGGCGATGGGCAGGCACTGAAGAAAAATGGCGTCGTAGTAGAAGGCGCAGTGATNAAAAATAGAGTATATAGTAGAAAAACAGTTCTATATATCCCNGNGTTCTCATTGCAAATTAACATTCGAAAAAATCTGCNGAGACTCGAAATTGTTCGTCGCGCTCTGCGCGACATATACACCGACAATTTTTGCAGCATGTTTCTATGAATGGAGTGGTTTATTGAAATNCATGGAAAATGAATTGCGCATACTNTTAGATCGCCAATTTCCCGTTAACACACTTCCGTCANGCTAGCTCTGGATATTTTGCAGAAAATGTTTCGAACCAGGTATTGTATCCTGCAGCGCACAGCCTGTCGAAATCGAAGAAGCACTTTAGAGGCACTGTAGCACTTTTGAGAGTGAGAGCCCTTTGCACATTAAAGCTGTGTTGAAGCTTTTTGGCGAAAATGATTACCTNAATATACTTGTATTCTAGAGCTACAAAATTAAATCTTCAGCNTATTTCTTCATGGCATCATAAAGCATGAAACTGTCTNGTGTTGTGACCCGCTACCTCACANGAACGTATTATTATATGGGTTGCTTAGTTTGGAATACATTCATGTTAAAGTTAATAACTGCGTGCAATTCAACGTCAACAAAGATCTCNACCACTATCTCAGTTGATGTACTAGTTACATAAAGCAATAAAACAAAACCCAATATAATTAACGTCACCGTATCACCAATCGCTGAGGNNAATTCGGGATGTGTACACCGANCTCGAACCAGATGGTCTGAGCCCGTACCCGATGGTTGTTATACAGCCTTGATTTGATACCGAGTACAACACATACAATTATTATAGCGTTAATTAGTCGAGTGGTCCTCGGGCGCGANTCAAGCTATTTCCAANAGTGAAGTCCCAAGCCGAAAAGACCGACNGGACCTAGGCAATTTTCGAAAAGTGGCGCTGCAGGAAAANNGGTTAAGAGCCACTGCTTTGGTCAAAGATAGTGGTTCTAAACTTGGGCGTTGTTTGTCTTTATTCTNAGGATCGCGAGGATGCTGAACGTAATCAGCTTTCGAAACAGGCCGAGAGTNAGTCTGGACAAAGGTGCTGACCTTTTCGTTGGAAACCACTGGATGTGGGCGAGGATAGGATCAAAATTTGATAGCAATATATGAAAGAACCACAATATTAATGANAGAATTCATCCACAAAATTGAACCACCAGATNCGTATAGTAAACCCCCCAGAGGTTGCATCGATTACCCTGTGGTAGGCCCAAAATCGAAGTTTATTTGGGCGGTAAGGGGCTGACAAAATGTTGTTTCGGTCCTGGTTACAACACACAACTACATGATCCTGCTCCTGAACCGGATCGTGACCACCTCTGATTGCTAGCAGGCGTAAAGAGTGTCCGGAATTTNATCCACAAGATATGGTAACCCTACTCNATACAATGTGAAACGTAATCAACGGGAAACAATAAAATTATGATGGATACAAGTAGATTTAGAATTACTACCATTGTTACTAGGGAAATATCTGGTCTACACAGGACAATGGAAACAATACCNCGGTTGAATTGTGCTCGCATCANNGACTTGGTGTGTGAGCGANAGGTNACTATATCNTTGTTCTGTCGAATCGCAGAGTGTGATTAGATGAGTATTTCGCAGACGCTGTAACACTGCACTGCTTAAGCAATCTGGGAAAGATGGGATCATCCCCAAGCAAAAGTGCAGTTGATAATGCANCTCCGAATCACAGGCGAGCATCGTCCAGGGATNCTGCGCAACAAATTGATGCGNGCAACGCGAAGACGGTTAAGAGGGGTACGGGTTTACCAAGCAAGCTAAAATATTAGCCTANATATTCTATCAACGTGATTTGTAGGCCNTCTGTCGAGCAATACCAGATTAATGTAATAACCGCAGTGTCCGACAACAGTGCCAATGGCATTGACAAATGGCCGCGTAACTNATCTAGACCGGGTTAACTNGGACNTCGCTTTGGAGATAAGTTNNATACCAGTCGGCGATAAATATTTGTACCCAACATAATAATCGTTGTGGCTTATAATCCNCACCAAAACCTTAGCAAGAGTTACCATATTTTANGATCCAANAAAAANCGGACACTTTTTCCACGTTACAGTAAATGGGAAAATATTNNGGATAATGCTTATCGCGTGGGTATACCTTAAATCCGGGTTTCTNNGGANAGTGTTCGTTNGATTGACNTTTTTTAGTCAATTTCCGCGGCATTTCTNGACAAGGCCGGTATTCAAGTGTGCTTTGTGGCGAATTAACTTTTTATAGTCGTCTCTGCACAGTCACCTAACACTCAAAACAGAAAGAGGGGACGGATTACGAAAAAAGAGGACATTTGGGCGTCCTCCGATGACATTTTTGTTTGCTTAATAAAATAGGACAAATTCTCTTCAAAGAGGTCTATGTCATCCCCACCTTAGCCCAATACTAACGGCGAGGGGTCGATAACCATTTTGATTCGCGAGCTGGCTGAAACAATTGGAGATGACACAAATATATGTTGACCCATACGGAGAATCTCCATCGTGGTCTCTCAAGATTTATGACTCGACTGATGCGAGTAGGATTAGCATAATGAATTGACATTAAATAACCTGTATAGCGACAAATATTTGTCACTAGAGAATGCTTACTTAGAATTTGTATTGGGCCCTTTTGCCAAAGTAGTGTCTACTCGCTTCTCTATATATTCTTAAACCGACCTACTGTTTATGTACGTTTTCGACCACTACTATTAATGATATGAAATAACTATAGATTCCACCAAAAAAAATCCATGCATATTTTGATTCAGGTCTCGTATCCCAACCTCTGCATGTGTCGACCATATCGGCAAAGGTACTTGCTGCACGGAAAAAAATACTTCATGAATTTCCAGAACTTGCAGGTACACACTATAGGCAGTTTCGTGGTATTCTCTCTTTTGCTTTTTAACTACCCGACTTTAACGCACAGATCGTGCATAACTAAACCTACCAGATGTAATCATCGCTGCTGCTCAAGTAGAAGTATTGTAACGCCGGAACTTGGTACTCAACTACGAGTAAATAGCGTTTCAGAACTACCTCACGTGAAACTAAAAAATGAAAGATGTTAAATGTACTCAATTAACTACTCTCGAAAAGTAGATTTGGCCGTGGGCTCGCAGACTTATGGCAGTTGATCATGGTGGCTATTTTCAAAATTGTAGGATACGGTATATTAACGACCAAGAGGAAATGACTAGTGACACTACACATAGGTGAAATACTAGATTCTTCGATAACACATGGCAATTTCTTTTTTCAAAAATCATGATTTGTGTGATCGAACAAGGGTGGCTGAGTCCAAAAATGTCATTATACTTTTGCCGAATTGGCTCTCTTGTTTGAGATATTGCCTCTTCCTACATATGCCATGAAAAATAGTATGTTTGTGGTTGATATGGGTTATCTCGCGCCAGAGGATGTGAATATGATGGGCTTAGATTACTTTATATCATATCCCATCTAGTACTAGCATGTGCGTTGTAGTGCACTGATAAAGCAATAGTTAGTTTCTTCCTGAAAATTATCATTTAGAGACTATTTTTTTCGACAGATTACGTCATTTGAGCTGCAGAAAGAGTCAAATAACACTTATCTCATCCCCGATGATTAGTGGGCTCAAATTTAACACGCTTTCCTACGCTTTTTAATATAATATATACTGTCCCTTGCTATCATTTTCAGAAATTTCAATTCAATTTAAGTGTGTTAAAAAATGAGTGATATAGCTAGACCGAGAAATGTGGTAATGACCACGAATTCTTTTGCTGCATATGTTACTAGAACACGTTGAACATGAAACGATTCAATATGTGAAATTGCACCAAGTGCACTTACAAAGAGTACTTTGGTATGACGTTAGGAGATCAAGATGAACGCCATACACCGCAAACGGTCCGCCATCATTAGGCTGAAACTTTGCGCTTATGGACTCAAGGTAAAGTCTTAATAATGCAATTTGTAATACCCGTAGTTTTGTGCGAGTCAAAGAGCCACCATGATGATTGATATTTTTACGTGAATTTGATGTAAGGTTGGAACTAAAAAAAGAAGTCATAGCACTTCCTCAACATTGACTCTGCTTTACAGTAAAATGATCACTCCCCTGATATTCCTGTTGCAGCTTTACGTCCCTGCCAGATCTGATTTCGAATGATGCGATGATATAGGATGTAGTGGAAGATGAAAATGGCAATAGTATATGCTGTAATAGCAAATGCATTGACACCGACTCCTCAACATTATTACGAATACACAGTGAACCAACGCCTTTTACTCGAGATCAATTAAACAACGAAAGTATTGACTTAGGTTGAGACAACAAAAAAAAGAAACTATCGGAATAATGTGGAAGTGATGTTCACGAACGTTCTTGGATCAAGGATAAGCATGAGCATAAAAGTTTAGTATCATCGCTTCCTCCGAAAACCTGAATGAAGAACGAGGTGGAAGAATTATCCTATAAATCAAATAAATGGAAGAGAGATATCGACATAGTTGGGATGTTCACATTATGAATGATTACTGCCAGCTGCCTATTGCGAATATGTTCCAATCAAAATCGTACAAGAGGACGTTCCTGCAGATGACTTCAAGCTAATTTGAGTTAATAACAGGAGTTGCATCTAAGAACTACACTTATGTATATATCGATATTGAGTTATTTCTACGAAAAGATTTGAATGCTACTGGGTAAACAAAAATATTGTTTGCTTGTTTATTTCGTCTGTGTATAAAAATTGTCGTCTTTTTGTAGGCTCAGGCATACTTGGTTTGTTATTACCGAAATACTGCTATTTTTGTTCACTTCAAGCACATTTATCGGTATAGGAAGCTTATTGTCACAAATCAAAATATAATAGGATAATCCGATGAAAATACGAATAAATGGGGTATTTTTGTGTTCGATATGTGGAAAAGAATATATTCATGCAGCATAGTTTCGCTCCACCGATCTAATTGTGTTTTACATTTCTCACATTTTGTGGTTTCAGCACAGACGGTGATATCTTGAAAAATAGAGCCAATCTNGAGTAAATCTGCATANNCCATTTTCGAGCTCAGCGCCNCCNATTTACCCTAAAATCGTTCTNACCTACCATGATGATTTNTGTTGTTGGCCAGTGTNATATAAAGCGATGCAAACTTATCCCNAAACTACTTTCTACTTATCAATATCCAAGTCGTTAAAAGTGAGTATTTTTTCCGGAAACTCTTCAAGCAGTGCAAGTAGCCCAGACCTACTTGAGTACTCAAAAATTGGAAGTACTTCAGTACTGACCACCTCTGAAAACTGAAATTGACCTCAAATGTTCGTTAGTCTATGTCTATTATAGTCNTTTCGCCAAGCTCTATNCTATTTTCCAACGTGACCGACAATAATTAGATTCTTTCAGGTTCAGTTGCATTTGTGAAAAAGTTGATGAATCAGCTGGATGAAAATATTGAAGCCGACGCTAAAACAAACACGATGACGCTTTCTAGCAAAAAGAATATGCAGAAATTGCANGATTTCTATTACGAACATGANCCAATGGTGGAAACANTCACAGTTAGGGTTGCATTTAAAACAAAANTCAATTTAAAACAAACATGTTTAAAACGAGGCCCTAATTTAAAACATGTTTTTTATTGTTTTTTTTTAAAGCAATGACGNCACGAATATTCAACTGTGATGTCATAGTGGATTNACATTAACATTGAAAATATAATGTAAATATAGCTCCTTTGGCGAAATATCTGTACTATTAATGTTGAANCGACTATTTTGAGGGTTCCAACCATCCCATATCGATATACGTCGGCTATATCGGGTGGTAATTGTCCGTAGGCTCATACAACCTGTTTTTGGAAAGTATTAACACTAGGGTTACCATATTTTGGAAATCTGAAAAGAGGACACTTTTTCAGAATTTTCAGACTTGCAATACCGGAGGAAAATCCTGAAAAAATGGTAAATTCTTCGCACTCCGTGGTCGGTTGACTAAAAGATAAAAAAGTTCAATTTTCCCGTTCAGCTCCCGAAATATCCGCCGGAGCGTTACTACAGTGCTGATTTTCTGTATCTCAGTCGAATTTTGCCCTATCTTTAACCAAAATTCTCAAAAAAGAGGACGTATGGTAACCCTAATTTACCTAATTATGGCATGATTTCACAAC
>ATSW01011487.1:0-13282 GCA_000444245.1 Botryllus schlosseri
AATTTAAAGTTTTAATTGGCTCTGCGGCGGCTTGTACTTTTTAGAATTGAACCAAATTTCGTGTGCGGCGTTTTTCAAGGTAACCTGACAATTTAATCAGCGAATGGCTGGAATCCGAAAAAAAGTTATTTTTGAAAAACCCATGAGCATGTGGGTTAAATTATACTTGCTGGGGTTGGATTTAGAGTTGGGTTAGGGTAAGACTTGGGGTTAAGATATATATATAGGGGTTAATTCCAGGGTTATGTTTCGGGTCAGGGTTAATTTTTGGGTTATAAAGTCACACGCTGAAGTGACGAATGCTAAAGTGTCCCATGCTCAGCAGTCGTTTCCCATTTTGTCGCATGCTCATTGCTCATATGTCGGGCAATCACAATTATACATATAGCAATATGGTGACACCAGCATTATCATTCATCGGAAAATGAATGATTATGCCGTGAACACATCGTGACGAAAGGATAAGTGAAAAGCCTGCGGGGACACGGGTTGGACTTGATGAAATTATCAATAATGAATCATATGAATAGACCAGATAAGCGAATAATTATAATTCTTTCATGCAGAATTGCGTTCCGGGCCAGTACAAAAAGCTCGTGGATCACATCGAATGCAGAATTAGAATTAGAGCTACACAAATGTTCCAAATTAGATTAGAATTAGAATTATTCCCAAAAACTTGGAAATTGAATGAAATTGTAAATTAGAAATAAATACAGCAAAAATCTAGTTCAGTTTATATCAAATCAAATTACGGTGCATTCCAATAAGCATGAGATGGGTTGCCGTTTGTACACCAAGCTTGACTCGTTTTGCTCTATAGTCCTACCAGGGGTCATCAACACGCGGGCCAGATGGGGCCGGCGATCTTATTTGTGATTTTGGAAGAACGCGAAGTAAAGAATTTTTAAATGCCGAAATTTATTTCGGTTTCAAATTATTAATTGTTATTGTTTCAAATTAAGTTGTTCGCCTGTGCCCACATCACTATTCCTCAGGGTTGTAACCAAGTCACAAGGCTCCGAGTCACAAGTCAATCTCACTTTCATATTTTTGACTCGAGTCAAGTCGAGTCATTTTCAATTCCCACCGAGTCAAGTCCGAGTCCAAGTCAGCGAACAGAGGATCGAGTCCGAGTCATGGTATTATGACTCGAGTCCGAGTCCAAGTCATTGTGTTGACTGCTCAGTTTCCAGTTAAAGTCTTCCTAAACCCACTTTTTTAACTCTGTTTGGTGATATTGAATGGTTCGCATTTATAACATATCAATTTTCCTCACTTTTAGTAGTTTCTGGTCCCATTTTCAAGCACCAGTACCAACAAACGAAATTCCAATAATGTGTTGGCTTCGAAATTACAATGAAATGTCGGTCTTGGCCGTCTGAATCTCGAGTCAATGACTTGCTTCGAGTCATGCGCAATGACTCGAGTCCAAGTCGAGTCAATACACAGATTGACTCGAGTCGAGTCCAGTCATTTCTGTATTTTGAGAAAATGACTCGAGTCGAGTCATCCGAAAATCGTGACTCGAGTCTGACTCGAGTCGAGTCATGACTCGAGTCATTACAACCCTGCTATTCCTCATTTGCTGAAACGGCTTCGGCAACGGATAGGTGTACAAAGTCACTTGCCAGCATCGTTATTATTCGTCACAATAACTACTGCGACTGTGCGGTGTAAGTAATGCGATGGCGGCTTGACGCTGGATTTCCGTGCGCGAGGGATATTCTTGTTAACTCGGTGCAAAATGCCGCGGACAATAAAGCGGTATTTTCGAGAAAACAAATTAGATTAGAACTAAAATGAGAGTTTAGAAGCATTTAACAAATTAGATTGGAGCTAGAATTAGAGCAGAGGTCTCAAACTCAAATGTGCTCGCGGGCCAATTTCCTTATTTTTGATGGCGCCGCGGGCCGCAGCACCAATAATAGGGGCATTCAATGTATTTCCGAGTAGGCCGTATTTGACGGGACGTTGCAGACTGACATACCACACGCATCTTGAAAATATAATTTACCATTGTGAATTCACGATTGGCACGAAAAAGTCACATTTTAAATATTTGAATAAAATTGTTGCTGCACTTGGCATAGCTGCTGTAGACACCATGCGAGAGTAAATATATGCATCAGGATATCATAAAAGGTGCCGCGTTATAATTTTGCAGCTATAGCGGAAATTTGACGCGTCACTATATTACAGGTAGAATATATTTGAGATTGATCTGATATCAGAGCATTTGAGCAGTATACACCCTAATTCGGGTTTCGGGCATACTCCTGATAACAAAGACTATTGATCATGTCATTACCTATGTCAAACTAAATCAGCGTTGGATTCACCTTCGAATATTGGAACAGATCTAAAAACAACTTGAATATAATGATTACTGTGCCCTAGCAATAGAAATGTCCGATCGCAAGTATTCATTGATCTTCCTCTCAGTGGTAACTTTTGAAAGTGATGTAATAGTGAAGTTTGATGAGTAGTTTCAAGCTTCTGGAGTAGTTTTGGGGCAAATTTCCAGTTTTCAAATAAAAAAGCTATACGGCTTTTTACTAATACTTCGAAATCGAAAATACGGTCGCGGGCCGCAGAAAATGGTCTCGAGGGCCGCATGCGGCCCGCGTGTTTGAGACCTCTGAATTACAGCATGTGAACATTTCACAAATTAGATTAGAATTAGACCTAGAAACATTTCACAAATTAGATTACTGGTTTTTCGCTCTAATTTAGTGAAATTAGACAACTACAATTATCTAGTTGTCCAAGTCTGATCGAATGTGACTAGTCATATTCGATAATTACATAGCTGGCTTACCCTTATAGCAAGCTTTGATCAGGTTCAACGCGCAGGTACATCTCACCGCCCTCTAATTTCCGTTGAACGAGTTGAGATGGGTCTTTGATGGTATGTATAAATTATGTAGGCTATGTGCAGCAGGCGAAGTCGTATGCACATTTTATTGAAATTGAACGCGCTCATGACAGTGATCACAAATGAATAATTGAAGGATGAAATTGTATGGTAACACCCCACGCAGCCTACTAATACACAGAGCCCTTTTATCTGGGTACGAATTGACTTTTCGAAATGAGCATAAGAATCGAACTAAAGTAAACAAGGTTTTGTTAAATTCCTTTGTAAACATTCCCGTTTCTTCTGTTATAAGTTTCGCCCAATGCTCAAAATGCTCTGCAAAAAGAGAGCTGGCTGGAGGCTGGTTCATCATACAGAATTCAAAGGACATTATCTTAAATCTTATCCGTATTGCGGTCGATAAATCTCCCGGTTTTCATAAACGCACAAGAATATAAATTATCAAATCAGCTTAGATCTTGGTAAATCTGATGATCCGACGACTCTTCTCGTGGGTTTCGCTCTTCCACTACCTCGCTAGAGCTTTGTTCTTTGGGCTGTTTGTCTTCATATTTGACTGAGGGGGTTTTCGGATTCGGAGTTCCACCCATCATCCACTCCCATACCCAGCGTGGTTCTTGCATCCATTTGCTCGAACCCACTTGATAGTACACGATTAACGTGCTGGCGTGGAAAGCGTGAACAACGAATGTACAAGTGGAGACAATGACAACAAATATACTAACAGTGTAGCCGGGAATGTTGATAAAAAATGCAGAATAAACCGCTATCGCCGGGATATAAAGAGCGGCAATAATTGCGTTCAAGATTAAGTCGCCAAGTTCCGGGGCGTTCAGCTTTTTCAAATCTTGCTCAGTTCGAGGCCTGGCGGAATAACGAAGAACTCCAAAAAGATAAGTCAACAGTACAAGTATCCAGCTGCTTAGCGTGGCCCAAATGAAATATACATATGCTCCGCTCGTTGGACTCGGCATGATAATCTGCGAGCCCCAAGCACCCGCTCCTAATACCAATTCAGCAGCCTTCAAAATAGCGTTCGGAGACGTCACGTAGACATCATTCACGCACCTGACACCGACGTTATCCATATTAAAGTCAAAACGGCGCGATTACCACTCTGTTGAAGCTATCAAACGACGCTGAATTGTCGCAACCAGAAGGCGATATATAATATTTTGGTTCCTGCCTCGCGCATTTGTGTTCATTCGCCTGGAACCATCTCTCTTGTTATTTTGAATGATTTCTCACATATCCAGTTTGTTGAAACCGTTTTGACAAAAATCGATACGCATCGAAACTTGAAATGAGAGATTTTACGGCGCGACAAGAAGCCCGCGAGTGTTGCTTCCTGATAGTAATAGTAATACGAGTAACTCGGAATCAAAAGCGCGTAAGTTAACTAGGAGGCCTACAACACACGCGCGTCCTCGGCGTCCAGCCAGGGCATGGTAGGGTATGGAAGTATGGTATGGCATGGATCGATATTTTGGTATGGAATATGGAACAATGCAAGTATGGTATGGAATGGAAGATTTTAATCTATGGTATGGAACGACATTTCCATACTTCCATACTTTTGGTGTTTTATACATTTAATCGTGATCTGTGCAAGCTTCATGAAGCATACGTTGTTCGCTGTTCACGGAATACGATTGCTTTTGTTATGTGCCAACGTGAACTATGGAACGCTGCGTAGGATCAAATACACGCTTGTGCAACGGTTTTAGGAGCACTTGGAATGGCATAATTTTGTGATGTAATAATGACAACAGTAATGTTGATCCGATATTTTATTGAGTCTAGACACGACGTCTCTCAGCATAGTCTATCACGTGACCCAATAATTGGTAATGTTGACTACTCCAACTACCTCATTCCTTGAGTGACGAGAACTTACAAGCAATCATGATGCAACGTACTTTATGCTCAATGTGATTGATAATTACATTTCTTCTGAAACATTATTCGCACATTTATACTATTTACATACCGAGATATCTTATTGGTCATATTTCAAACGCTCTCGCATTAGGATTATAGATCAGGGAGTGGGGTAGATTTAGTTTGATATTCTCACCACTAACCCCAACCAAATACTGTACTAATAATCACGCAGATCGCTGCAGTATTGATCGCCTGCAGCTGGGATATTTTATGGGTGCGCCTATATTATAAATTATTTTGCGAGTATTTACTTCAAACTTGCATGTGCCTCATGCCAATGTACCAGAAATGCGATGATATTCTTATGGAGCAGGGGCGTGCAACTTCTCTAGTCGGTGGGCCGGATATAGGAAAATTAAGTAGGCCTACTTAGGCCGGATTGCTGAATGGATAAATTATTCGCCCATATATACAAGGAATAAATCGTATTTATTGAATGTATTTTACCGATAGCAAATGTCACTTCAAAGCCATTTCTCGCCGATAATGAAAATACAATGAGGATTTGAGAACAGCATTAATTGTCATACAGGCGCCGCCATGTCTGCTTCTCTCTGATCAACTAACTCACAGTGCAATCCTTAATTAAGATTTCAAAGCGTTTGATAAGCCCCTTTCCCCCTAACTTACCAAGATATCAATTCATTAGGGTTGAGTAAATCGTAAATGCCGATAATGCAAGTCTTCTCGTTTCGAAGAACTTAGGCTACCCGTAGGCTCCATGCACTCTCGCACGCTGCGTAGTGCGCAGATCTATATATTAACATGCGGTTACTAAAATTTGACGTTTAGGCAAGTAGTGGGGAATTGCGGCAGACTGGGGCCGCGGGCCACATTATCATGGAAGACGGGAAACTGTCCGCGATCCGGACAAAATCTCGTTGCGGGCCATATGTTGCCATAGTCCCTTTTATGGACGATCCTAGATAACAATCTGCCGACTATCTCAATTTGCTCGCGGAAGCTGTAGAGTGAAGGTACACGGCACCTCACCAATGNGAANTAAACCTCACCAAAACAGACTCTGTGAAACTATTACCAGGAGTTAGATTCGCATCATGNCTAGTTTAAGCAATAATNTATCATCCGAAATATCAATAATATAGGTGCTAGAAAAGGTAGNCTACTATACTTATGATATTGAAGTATTTGAAAGTATGGAATATGTATCAAGTATGGTATGGAACAATGTTGGTATGGTATGGAAAATTGCAAGTATGGTATGGAGAGAGTAAAGCAAGTATGGAGTATGGAAAATACGCGTTCCATACCATACCATGTCCTGCGTCCAGCTACCATATGGTCGACTTGAAAGATCATCACTTTATCAAATATGCCGGACCTCAAGTGCGGAACAGTATCTCGCCGGCTATCGGACAGTGAACTATATAATGGGGTGGCATATATGTCACGGAAGGCGAGATCGATAGGTCAGGTCGTGGTCCGGTAATCTTGAGAGCGGACTAGTAATTATTTAGTAGAAATCGCTTGTATTTTGACTTGAATGTAGACAATGGACAATTGGACATGCTCGTCGACTGTCGGATGGCCGGCGGGATACTGTTCCACACGTCAGATCCGGCATATTTGATAGAGCGATATGATCTTTTCGGTCGATCACATAATATTTGCACGGCGTGGACACTCGTGTTTTGTACTTGTACGCTTTTGATTCCGAGGTAAAGAAGTCATTGAAATGATTCAGGGCAATGACTGCAAAGGAACTGATACATAATAAAACTTGGCGATTTCTAGTACCTCCCTAGTAGCCTACTTTGTACATCGCCTAGGCCAGGTAGGTGCCTGATTTCGACACCTTCCTATCTCTCATTGCATCGCAGTTTTGCGGTGTAGGCCTATTGAAACGATGAAATTTTTAGCAATTGAACGTGAAAATACATTTTGATGTGAACCTAGCTTCATTGTTGTCGGAGTTTTCTGTAATTTTTATTCTAATCTAATTTTGAAAACAAACTGTGCAAGTATAATTGTAATTCAATTCGGAAAAATGTGTAGCAATAATTTTAGTTCTAATCCAATTAGAAGCTGAAAGTTTTCTAGTTGTCCAAGCCTGGCCAACAAAGGTCGTCAATTACGAAACGCTTATAATTTTCCTGAGTACGCAAATTATCTTCGTGTAATTTCGTCGCATATTCTGATGGTTAGACTACTCCGACCAGTGCTTCACAAGCAGTTTTGAAACAGCGTTCTTATACTTTTACTTACTTGTGATATTTGTGATTTTGAATAGATCTGCAATAAAACTACGATAGTTGGGTTAAAACAACCTCTTGATTAAGTATAGTGCAGTAGGCAAAACCTACTTCAGTACTCTGAACAAGTAAAAGCACATCGTTGCACATCTGCATGGCGCACATAAAAAAAATCGTTTCAAGTTTTAAATAGGTAGGTGTTATGTCGCCTTGTTATGACAATATAAATAAAATATAACACGTTTTTTATGTGCGCCATGCAGATGTGCAACGATGTGCTTTTACTTTTTCGGAGTGCTCAAGTAGGTTTTGTCTACTTGCGCAAGGGCTATACTTGATCAAGAGGTTGTTTTAAGCCAGCTATCGTAGTTTTTAACTCACTTTTTACATTTTGTCAAGTAGGCAGTAGTTAGGGTGGATGGATAATTGGATATGCATCACTTTTAATAACGAAATCGTCATGGCGCGTAGCCCCTGATTAATGGTGCGCTGATGAATTCGAAAATTCCACCTATTTATGGCAGCAGTAGTCATTCGGCGTCATTCACGTACGTCTTTGGATTTTCAAAGGTGTCACCAGCAATTACGTGACTAAAATCAGTGACGCCTCGTCCCTATCTACTTAATCAAACCATTTCGATCGCACTAGTTTTGGAATGTTCTGGGAATCACTATTTCAACTGGGAAAAATCGAGTATGAGTAATTCGATTCAGTAGTAGTTGCTGTATGTAAATCCCGACTCAAGTATGTATAAGAGATACTGTAACCCAAAGAAACTACTCAAAAGGTAGAAAACCAAAGGTTGTAGGGGAAAACTTTCAGAATCGCGAGATGCATCTCATCGACTAACGCGGAATGACTATTGCCCAACAGTGGCACAAAATATGTGCGATTTCGAAACAGTAACTGAAGTATCGTAGTATAGGAGTTACAACGTTCACTGATTGTGATGAGATTGGTCATGGAAATCACAAAATGGTAGTAACTTGAAACATTTCAAATGATATAAATAACTTCATTTCGAAGGTCAAAGAATGTAATAAAAATCAGTAGCCTAGCCAGCGCAGCACTTTAAGTAGAGAAATAATATTTGGGTACTTGTAATGAGGTGAAGAAGTTGATTACTAGTTCCTTCTCAAATACTTGATAGCTGAGTAATGAATATCAACACGCAACAGAGATATCGGAATAGAAATAGTAGGGTAGTCTATTGATATTGTTGGGAAAATGAAATTGTAGTTCTACATAAACTAATTTCGCATTTTCTCTTACCCTTGGCCTAAATTAATATTACCTAATTTTTGGTACCGATCAATAATCTATTAGTTGCAGTATATTGTACATTATTTCTAATATTAAAACGTTGTATCACACAGAATCAGAATTGGTGGATACTAAATCAAGATAATCCATGACAACAAAAGTCAATAGCAACGATATGGCCTATAATTTCGAGACCATTCTTGGAGGAAGAAGGAAGTCTAATTTGGTTGTTGAAAACGTAGATGCAAAGAAACCGTTCGGTTATTAAATCAGCACCAACATTTTTGCTCTGCACAATATCCAGGAGTACTGAGTAGGGCTGGGCACAGAGTACTCGAATCTGAATCAAGTACTAATTTTAATGATTCGAGTAGTAAAAGAAGATTCTTTTGAGTACTGAAATTATACGCTCCTCGCAACTGAAAATTAATTCATTAACAAGGATTATAGTTACGATAGTATTTTTCCACTATAGAAGATTTGAAACCTTGATTAGTCGTGTCCCAGCATTCGAAGCATATACCATAGGACAAAGCTACGAAAGTTGCTGGAAATAACACATTTCTGAAGTACTGATCATCCCGCAACTTTGCCACAAAGTTCAATGAAATCGGTATGGTCGAAAAATTACCAAAGTATCTTTAAAGCGATGGATAACAGGCATTATATTCTTGTGGTGGCATAAAAGGTACATATTTGAACTTCGACATATTACATTGTTATGACGTCATAATGAGTGATACTCGAATGCTCAACTCGAAGCATAAGATACGTGATTCAGAATCGAATCACTCCAGGTAGTTGATTTTGCCCAGCCCCCAGTACTGAGCACTTAACAGGGAAACCACAGATACCAGTTTTACCGAGAAGTCTTTTGCATTGACCCGACCAGAGATCGATTCCAAGCTCTACCCATCAAGAAACTGGACGACCTACCATTACACTATCTTGTCGGAAGAGGCTTTTAGATACCAAAGCAATCATATTCATAGAACATTTTCAAGTTGATTAACAAAAATAGCATTTCGCAAGGCATATACACGGCATTATGATTTCAATGACAAAACAGAAACAAACTGACATGTTAAAAGGCTAAGGCTAGCATGGTAAAGCGTATGGTATCCCACCAGTCAGCATATATCGGACGAAGAAATTATTCGGAAGCATACTGATGTTAAATTACGAGAATTCTAGTGAAGTCAACGGCACTATTATCAAGCATGCCCGCACAGCATTGTAATCGCCTTATGCTATGCATGGATTCACAGAAACCGATTCAGTTGGTAACAATATAATTTTGCGTCTTTAGCAAACAAGACAGCACAATGCACATTGATGTCATCGAGCGGTTATGCAATAGACAAAACAAAGTTTGCTATTAGCACAATCATGTGATATGTGCCGATTGATCATGGGTGCCAAGAATGTTAGTCAACATGCATTTTATGGGATAGGCTATGCAATAATTCGGATAGGATATTGCAACAGAGGGATTCAGACCAAAGATCTGATTCAATTTGTGTAGAGGTTGTCAACAATAAACATGACTAATATATGGTTGCAATTTTGTAAACTGATGTAAAGATTTTCATTGCAAACAATTACCAACTTGATTCTGTCGTACTTTTAATAAAGTTATGTAGGCTACTGTATTTCATCACTCTTAAAATGTCAGCATTGTTGACAAAAAAGAATCCAAATTCATTAGAAATTTCAAGAGCATTACAGCTATATGAAATACTGTTTCTAGCGATTCTATATGTGACATACATTCAAGCTAATATGGTTCTCATACTAGAGGTGGTCGTCAATTATATGCCATCATGATAACAATTTAATGTAATTAGCCAGCTCAAAATTGCCAAACAAAAAGGATAGCAGAGGTTTGTATTTAATTACATGCATGAAACATAGCATCAACGGCAGTTCACCATAATTTCAAGTGCCAATCACAATTCAAATTATTTATCAACAACATAGCCCAAGTACCTATGTGTTAAGTAGGGTTTCACAATGTCACGGTACGCTCTGCGATGTTGTAACAAATGTGTGATGTTTGTTAGTCTAACTGGAACACAAGATGTCAAACGGTTGTATCCACTTGAGGTATCAAGGCTTGCAATTCTAACACAATTAATTCATATAGATCATTCAAATGCTTTTTTTATTGCTGCCATTAACAACCGTATTTTTACTGCAATCAATAAATTTGATAGCACGTAGAGTGCCTTGCTCGGAATGTGACATATATTCCGAAGTTAATGTAGCTTGGAAAACTATTGCGACATCATGTGACATTTTTGTAGATCCATCACACAATTGAATCACATAGTCCAGTTTATTATCAATGGTGAACCGTAGGGGAAAAGTGACATTGACCACAAATCCAGATGTTTTAGCCGGAACATATATCGGAGTGTTTTTTAGTTCGCCATTACCAACACCGATTTCATCAAAATAAGCACTCACAGACAAATCGACAACTTTTATGTGAAAGTAATTAGTGTTCGTAATGTTGAATTGGTTGGTCACTATAATTATCGTTGACGACGTGTTGCTGTCCAATTTCACAGTGTAGTTCCCGATATCCTTTTCGGTGATTTTAACAGATCGCGGGAGGATGAAAAATAAGATTAGTCCACACACAATCAAGCACCCTATCACAGCCAATATAACGTACATGCTCGTTCTTCGTGGTTTTAACCGTTTGTCGTTATAAGGGATAAGAGCTACCAGCTCTTCGGATTGTGTTCTGGATATCCTTCCTGTCCCGTGGCAAGTTGGACAGGTTTTGCCGTCACGGCCTCCAAACTCCTCATATCCGAAGTCGCTTGAACCGTTCAGACTATCGGAAAATGAGCTTGTGCTTCTGGTTCGTCCAGAGCTTTGCGTTCCTCCCATATTTCAAGACTGCAATATCGATCGATAGTTGAAATTTGTTACCAACTGAACTTCTCATCCGAGGATTATAAAATCTTCACCCAAGAGTGAATGACTATTACATCCCAAACTCCCAGTTACTGCCTATGATGCAAAGTTGAATTTACTACAAACGTGAAGCGGTACGGTTAGGCTAATTTATAAACCTGTAACGGCAGCAGAATTCATGTCTACGTAAGTAAACCTTTGCTTTTGTCTAGAGATGTGAATATATATTGGCGATGTCATGATATACTTTATCAATGTCACCTTGGCTTAGTTGAGGTCTTTTTTTGGGCAGAAAACGTGAACCTAACCTAAACTGTGCGCCACAGCATCATCTCAGGGGTGCCGCAAATCTTTTTGTACTTTTGGAAAAGAACTGGTAAAATCATTAACATAAGACCGGCACTGTTGATGTTAAAAATCAAAGCCGCGAATAAACTCTTGAATTCGTTTTTCAATTTCAATGAATCTGAATCATAAACAACAAATCAAAATCCTGAGCACAATCATAGTCTGGACTTCAGATTGCACTGCAACATTATACATCCAGGAATTTGCTGTTAACAACTTTAGATGGGTATTAATCCCTTTGGAAGCAATGAATCAAGCAACATTTCAACATATTAAGAACAGCTCAAGAATCTACGAAACAAATCGTTTTTTACTGTCTGCTTTCAAATCCTACTCTACCGTACCCCGTACCTATACCGTCATCCATGATTGGTGCAAATCTGCAATAGCAATCAAAATAATTTTCTAATTTGTATCTTCATGGCTTTGTGACCATTGATTTTCTGTTTTTGCTGAAATTAAAACTGAAAACGAGAGAGATTACTTGGAATTTACGACGAAATGTAGTTATGTTTGTCAACAATGCAGCCTCATTTCAGTGATGGTAAATTTTCCAAACAAGCACTGTCACTGTCACAAACTCACAATCATATCAACACCAGAAAAAGGCTTTAACGTGAAAGTGTCACTATCTTTTCGTCTATTGTTTCAACAACAACAGTAAACACTTGGAAATGAAGCATCTTTAAGCAACTTTTTGTATCGATAAGTGTGTCTCCAGGAGCATTCTATAATATTCACGTGCACTCTATCGCAGTGCCCTAACCCCATAGGCCTAAACCCTTCCGAAAGGCGAGCCTAACCAACCTTGGCACCCTTGCTTAGCTTAGCGTAGCATAAAGTTACGATTCTACATCGACGGTATCGCCATAATAAACTAATATGCCGACACCGCCAATATGCATCTTTGTTTATTTTTCTCAGCTGATCCATTATGGTGACTGCTGTCATCTGGGCCGAATACTTGTATGAAATTTCCAAAGCGGAAAAAATATATGACCTACCATTACCATTTTTAACGAACTACCTCCGGGAGGATGAGTTAGTACCTTTTCTGGATTCAATAGTGGTATAAATTACATACGAATATGAGATAGCTTATTTCCAGATGCATAAGTAACAATAAATGTCCACCAAAATTTCTGTGATGTGATCGCATTCGCAACAATACACCATTGCTTCGATCAATTCGACCCTGTCAATATATCTTATCGGTAGGGTAACTTATGCTTTGTTCCGGAAGATAAGTTATACCTTTTCTGAATCTAATAGTCATCCATCTTACACCCACACTAGAGACAACTCATTTCAAGGTACACAAGTTACTCTAAAATCCACCTAAATATGTCGTATTATCGCTACAGAGGCCAATTCACAATCATTTCACGCAATTTGTCCATGCCAATATATGTTATGGGTGGGGTAACTTAAACTTTGTTCCGGGAGATGAATTATACCTTTTCTGAAACTAATAGTCATCTATTTTACACCCAGACTAGAGACAACTCATTTCGAGGTACACAAGTTACTCTAAAATCCACTAAACATGTCGTATTATCGCTACTGAGGCCAATTCACATTCATTTCACGCAATTTGTCCATGCCAATATATGTTATCGGTAGGGTAACTTAAACTTTGTTCCGGGAGATGAATTATACCTTTTCTGAAACTAATAGTCATCTATTTTACACCCAGACTAGAGA
>ATSW01011491.1:0-13977 GCA_000444245.1 Botryllus schlosseri
AGGAATTTCTAAAATATGCCAAATGTCCGGAATTTTGAAGACTTGACGTAGGCTCATAACTTTTTCGTAAATCAGCATAAAAATAAGATTTTGTTGGAATATTTATGCTGATGCATGATATTTTTCTTCGCGCTGCGCGCGATTTACCATCACATTTATCGATTTTAATATGGAGACTACCACCCTCGCAAAGACTGCAATAAAATATGAATATAAACAACCTTCATTTACTGGAATAAGCCTAATTGTAATCGCAATTATAGGAGAACGGTATATTCCCAGAGATCGTTAAGGCGGTTTAAATGCTTCAGTCAAAGAGAGTGGTTCCAAAAGGGAGGGGGGTCGTTTGTCTTTATTCTGGGGTTTGCGAATATGTTGAACGTAATCAGCTTCCAAATTAGCCCGTGAGTAAGTCTGAGCAAAAGTGCTGACTACTTTTAGTAATCAGATCGTCAAATTTTGATCTAGGCCACTGAACATTTTCATATTGGAGATGGAGTCGCGACCATGAAAGGTTGAAAACCACTGGATGTGGGGTGTTTATAAAGCTCCGTGGTGCGCACCTGCATATAAAGCTGATAAACAATCTTATCGGTAGGACATGAACATGACTTAACGATGTGCAATTACGCTCCCTGTATTTTCGAACTCATTATCTTCCACCAGCTCTACTGCTAACTCTTATCATGTAGGCGGAGAGTAGTATCTATATAGTAGGTTAATATATGGAACGACCAATATTATTGACAGAATTCATTCAAATAATTCAACGACCAGATGCATATAGAAACCAGATTCATATAGCAAGCACCCCCCACCCAGAAGTTGCATCGATTACCCTATAGTGTGGGCTCAAAATCATTGCTGGGCGGGAAGGGGCTGAAAACATGTGCTTTCGGTCCCGGTTACACAACACAGCCACATACTCCTGAACTGGATCGTGACCCCCTCTGGTCCATGAGCAAAGGTTTGCTAGTGTGACGTCATAACTCATTTTGAAATCCACTAGTGGGCGCTAAAGAGTGTCCGGAATTTGGGTTGCTGAAATATGGTAACCCTATACTAGGTATCAGTGTTGGGATGACTCGAGTCATGACTTGACTCGAGTCAGACTCGAGTCACCTTTTTCGCATGACTTGACTTGACTCGAGTCACTTTGCTAAAATGACTTGACTTGACTCGGCGTATCAGAAATGTGGATTGACTCGTGACTCGGACCAAAATTCACGAGTCAATTTCAAGTCATCAAGNAATCGGTGTCGATAAAAATCACTGTATCTTGCATATGTTCGGATTGTTCTCGAAACGCTGGTGTAANCCTGGAAAGCGACCAATCATTNATTGATCGAGCATTTTNCTGAGCCTCGATTGTTCTCTCATAAATAAATTGACCGCAAACGAANTGATCGAAGCTTATGTTGTCGTAAACTCTAGNAGTACAGTANAGTAATAAAATAGCAAAGTGTATATTCTGTCTCTGTTCTTTTACCTTTACCAAACCTCTTGTTTNATTGAAATTGAATTCNAATATACGNTATATTGNCGTCGANCATTAGNGNATGCTCGAATTGTATNATATCTATTTTTAAATGGGTAATGTATTACATCTTATCACTNCGTTTNTCCATTCTGTATTTTGGTTNGTGACTATATTAACTGAGGCCATGCAACAGTTCTACGNATNCGTGAGCGANNCAACGTCTTCTNGCGTGTATATTTACCTCTATATTCGNTCATCGGTTCGGAATCAGTGACCACTCAATCTGTATTTCAGACAGCTAGCAACTTACAATGACGTAATCATGCCTCACACTTCGAAAATGCAACTTGACTTGAAATGTGACTTNACTCGTGACTTGACTNGAGTCACCTCCAAAAATCGATTGACTTGACTCGAGTCACCTTTGAAAATCGATTGACTTGACTTGACTGGAGTCAAAATGTCCAATGACTCGGAATGACTCGTGACTCGAAGGTAGTGACTTGATCCCAACACTGCTAGGTATACCGGTCAGACATGGGGTAATCGCGATTAGTAATCGTAATCGATTACGACGATTACAGCATTTTCGAGTAATCGTAATCGCAATCGATTACATTCGGAAAAATTCCGAAGTAATCGTAATCGACTACTTCCCATTTCTAATCGATTTCTTTGTGAAAGAACGATTACTTTTTATTTGTACAAGGAATATGACATAAACTGAACATTCGTGAGCAAGGAAGATGTATTATACAAGGTTCAAACGTCTGATTTTTAAATGTCATTGCTCATTTTTACGTCAGAAGTAGCCTATTAGCTTTGCTAGTCATTGCGTAAGAAGTATCCACTTTAAATATATATTCTATGTACATGACGTACATTCGTGTGATTGTAACAACACCCACCGTGCTGTATATCAGGTTATCAACACGTTCCACACGCCAGTACCCCGCAGCAGGATAATTAATCGCCACTCTACCTAGTAACTTGTGTATTGATGTTTGGTTATGCGAACGCAGTTTGACCGTTGCTGCTTGGCGAGCAGTAGGCCTATGTAGTACGAACGTACACCGGACAGAGATTTGAAATTTTGTACTCGTTAAATAAAACATTACGGTTTCCACAACGAAGCAATAAAAATCAACAGCTGCTGATATATATCATAACCGAGCCGTTTTTGCCGTTTCTCGTAGCGGCAGCTTGAAGTACATTATCTGTATTAAGTTGAAGGCAGAATTTTATGTTCTGCTCATATGACTATACTTGAAACATGCGCCAATCGTTATTTCATAATTCTCTACTCAACATTGGGATCTGCCGCCATAGCCATGAACTTATATATCATGTTAGCGTGGGTTGTAGCTAGAATCAGGACCAAAACAGCTATTCGCCCCCCAGTTCATAGGGTGATAATTTCAAGTTGAAGACTGAATTTCGTCAATAATATTGGTAATCGCATTACATTATTATTAATTTTTAATCCTCTTTCTCTCTGCCCCCGATGGTCAGATTTACCTGTAGAGCTGGGGGCACGTAATTCATAATTATAACGACTGTTATCTTGTTATAATAACTTTAGTGTATGTTGTTAATTCGTGACTTCCGGTCTGTTATATATTCAAAAGATATTGTTGTATCCCTAACGTAGCAGACTAACAGAAAAACTTTCGTGAGACGCACACACAAATTATCATGTCTTTAATGCTCTGTGGGTGTCCGGGTGGCATTTGCATTGTTGGCTCGGATTGGAAGGACCGGACCAGTCACGCCCACCCAGCGCGGCTATTGACAATGGACACATACCCCAAGTTTCGGACAAGATCTTTCTTTAGTAGCACACTTCGTGAAGTCGCGTGTTGGTCGAAATTGCATATGTCTTTTAGTGTGTCGTGGCAATGTATTGACTGGAACCTAAATGCCTATTGCTATAAATTAGGGTTGCATTTAAAACAAAAATAAATTTAAAGCGAGCATGTTTACAAAAAGGCTCTTGTTTAAAACATGTTTTTTTTTTAAAGTCATGACGTCACGAATGTGGATTGACATTGACAATTGAAAATATAGGCTGAATATATCTCCTTTGACGAAATATCTGTACTATAACTGTTGAACCGACTATTTTGAGGGGTTCCAACCATCCCATATCGATGTACGTCGGCTAAATCGGGTGGTAATTGTGGAAAGCATTTACACAATTATGGCACAATTTTACAACTTGAAAAAAAGTTTTTGTTTTTAAGCCTTTGTTTAAAACACTGTTCAAAACATGTTTTNAACAATGTGTTTTANACAACCATTTTNTTTTAAATACAAGCNTACTGTAAATTATGTATGCTTTTTTTTNGTTGAGGGTGAGAGGTATGCATTNCAAAATCAAGCTAATTTAGAGANAATTTTCAAGTTAATTAAATCNCTCGAGAATACTCTATAATTTATGTTGGTNTACGAAATACTCTTGAGTCCCCTTCGTGCTCGCTCCCCACCCTATTGGGAAATTTGGGGTGCGGCAGTCATGGACCTGGCAAGAATGCAAATTGTTGGGTGCGATAAATCGTCCTGTATAAAAAGGGGCATTGGGTACATCATGACGTAACAAGCAAATGACGCATCTTTTTTAAAGGAAGTTTGTTATCTCATTAGGCCTTTTCAGCGCGATCCAAATATTGTCTTCCAAGATAACTTCTTATATGCAAAATAAATGTAATCATGAGTAATCGTGATTACTTTTCCAATGTAATCGTAATCGTAACCGACTACTTTCTGATTTTGCTGTAATCGTGTCATTCGGAAGTAATCGTAATCGCAATCGATTACATTCATGAAGTAATCACCCCATGTCTGATACCGGTACCCACTTTGTTGGCTTTACGGAAAATTATCCAGTTAAAGTAACAAGAGATGAGACGCATATGAGTACGGTACCGTATTTTAGTTAAGCTTCCCAGGGACAACCTTGACAGCTTTATACTCCTCTTTCATCTTGATAGAATGACCAATTGGTACAGGAGAAATATATTTCCATTGTGCAAAAGTACAACTTTTAGACTTGACAAACTGCTTTTTTAACAAACAAAGTTCTCACATCAGGTCAGGGCATCAGGTATTGATGGAATAACTGAGAACGACATGAGTGTTCACTGTTCATCATAGCCAATTACTGTATATATTTATGCTTAATATAAGAGTAGAAAAATCTAAGATTTACTTTCAACCCAATGAAATATTCAAGGGTAAATATAGTGATTTCATGCTTTTTCAGAGGCATAAATATCTTCTTTTCTAGAGCCAATCTGGCAAAACTAATGTCATATTCGTAATCGTGGAATTCGTACGGTAATGGAAAACCCCAGAAACGGCTCCTAGATGTTCTGCCCAAAATTTTTTTTTGATTTTCTTGACCAATGTAATCTTTAATGGGACGTACAACTGCCATCATATTGTTTTTGGTCACATAAAGGAGGCTTATTTGAAATTTCCAAGTCGTTCATAATATTGACATGATAATGAGTGACACTCAATTCTTGACTCGGCGCCTAACAGGCGCGTAGCCAGCCGAAAAATATGGGAGGGGTTTGAAATGAAGAGGGCGGGGTTTCGATTTTTATAGCATCAATTCATTAGCGTAATGCGTAAATGACGATGATACAATCGCCTAGCTTGCCAACGTGTCCGGAAGTGCTGTTTAATTAGCGAGTCCCTGATCTCTCGCGAACAATTGAATACGCGAGCTTTCTCAACGCGTATTACGCGCATATCAACGCATATTACGTAACCTCGGCGACGATTTGCACAAGTCAAAATGTCCGAGTTGTTATGGAATCTGTTCTATAATGGCAACGATTTCAGGTGGTTCAATTTTAAACCTTTCTCATCTTTTATAACTCAAGCATTGACACACATCTTCCGACGGTTATGTTCAAGTATTAGCGAAAATCAATCAAGTATGTACGGTAGTTCGCACGTACATGTTTGAGGTCGATTGCGGACATTCGATGTCATTCAGTTTAGCGATGTCACTCTTTAATCACAATCGCAAATCCGCATACAATCCATCGAGAGATAGGAGCCAAAGCATGCTAGGCCTGAGACGCGATCGTTAGGCTAGCGATGATATCTTTCGTATCAGGCATATTGCGGATGCGATTGTTGTGTAAGCCAACGATGATATGGTGCGGGACAGGCAAAGCAGATGCGATTGTGCAGGCGATGGTATAGTTCGCACCGGACCTATTGCAGATGCGCTTCTTCAAGCCAGTAGAACTAGGCTTGTTAGAGACGTGATATATCAGGCTAGCAACGATTGCCGAGCGCGCGCCAATCGATGACTTAATTTCGCAATCATCTCAGCGAGATCGATTCTCGTTAGTTTTTGCCGTGCTGGATGCAATCGTTGCTAGCCCGATTTATCACGTCTCTAACAAGCCTAGTTCTACTGGCTTGAAGAACCGCATCTGCAATAGGCCCGGCCGCGCGCAAGCCTGGCTTGGCTGTGTTGAAGGATTTTAGCAAAAAAATGTTAGCGTAGATTGAAGAATGCCGTTTGAATACAGTGTTCTTCAGATAACCTGTTGCTATTTCTTTGCTCTTTGTTGATATTAAGCCGTCAAATTGTAGATCAAAGTTGCGTTGCCGCGTATCGGTGAATGCGTGAGATTAAGCATCCAATTGTTGAAGCATAGACCTAATAGAGTTCTAGATTTGATGAGATCGCGGACCACGCGACAATTATGAATTACGCGTGGCCAGTGAGGTGAACACTGCAATACATCCGATATTATTAATATTGATTACGCGCGTTCGGAAAAGCGACTCGACGAGTTGTAGCTACACTGTGACTGTGACTGTGATTACATTATTATACGATATAACGACCTTGTCTCCCTTGCACGCACGACGCACGTGAAAAGAGCCGTCTCTCGTCTACTATGCACACGAGAGAAGACGCGAGAAAAAAGCCATTATATGTATCGGTCATATCATTGCGCAAGAGCGTGCTACTAATTAGCTAGTGCTACCGACCGACGAAATATTGAAATGCATCGAGAGGGGTTTCGCGTAAATGGAAGGGGTTTCGCGTTTCAAAAGTCGGGGGTTCCGACCCCCGAAACCCCCCCTCTGGCTACGCGCCTGGCGCCTAATACTCCATTCAGAATCAAATTACTCAGGTACTCGATGACCTACCTTATGTTGGAGCTGTTAATTACTAAACATAGATAAAATATACTTGACCAGTTCACCAATAGTCGTTTCGACTTGCCGGCATTATAATATTCTAGGGTTAGGATATCTTTTGGTTGGTGGTTGTGTTGGGGTATTGCACAATTAGGCTTGGGACATCGTTAAATTCTTAGTTTTTAGTTGTTGGATTGAGGCAAGCTTGAACATTAGGTTAAGTGACTTGTACTTGGGTTGTACTTGGGTTGCTACACTTCATCATCATCATCATCATTGGTTTATTAACTTCCTTAACTCGAGTTGTTGAGGGGCATGTTATTCTGGATAAGAAAGTCAACTAGACCCCAGTACAGTATACTCTATCTATAAAATGATAAAATTTAGTACTCACCACAGCCAATGTTGTCAGTACACATGCTGTAGTGTAAGCTCTGGTGACGGGAGGTATCTGCATGTACTCCTGTTGGAAAGTTTGATACGCCATCTCGGTCAGACCTACACACCAGACAGTCAGTACAGTATTTCCACTCGTGGTTGGTGACAAAACACTAGATTTGACAAGATTTACACTAGAAATTGGAAAATATGCACTAGATTTTGAATGAAGGCAAAACTCTGCACAAATCAAAAACTGGGTACAAACCAGGGTTGTAATGAGTCTAGTCATGACTCGACTTGAGTCACAATTTTTCGTTGTTGTTATAAACTTAACATGAATCGACTTGACTCACTTTGTGATTTTCTTGCACACGAGTCGACCACACTATATGACTCCAGACATTCCTTTTTTACATCACCTAGGTCAGGTGAGTGTCTGATCTCATGGATTACTCCAAAGACTATGACACCTTCCTATCTTTCATTGTATCGCAGTCTTGTGGCGCATTGAAGTGAAAATTGTGGCAATAAGTCAAATTGAATTGAACTGGATCGATTCTCGTATACCAGGACGGCAGGACCGATATTTAAAAAATAGGCCCAGAAACTGTCTTTCATCAGTCTCAATAAACATTTGAAAAGTGTGAAAATCAGTAGCCTATATATTTAATGTGAGGTCTTCAAGCTCAATACTGAACTGTAAACAGCATGACTTGGACTCGAGCATTTGCTCTATACCTGAGGTCTCAAACCCACGGCCCGCGACAGCATTTTTCATTTACATGTATTCAATAATATATTCAACTGCAACATATCTTTTTTAGATTTGAGAACATCCAGTTCACTCTAAAACAACTCCTAAAACATGAAAGCACAAGGAGGGCAGTCGCAAGAAACACTGTTATTACTATGACACAATAATTATTAGAAGTTGTTATTGATCTGTTCCAATCAAAGACAAATCTAACTCTGATTTAATTTGACTTTGGAAATGACAGGAACAAAAGCCTACTTATCAGTACTTAAATACCATAGATCCAGATTATGCAACACTGCTCAAATGCTCCGATGTCAGGTCAATCTTTTATAAATATCTAAAATCTTCCATCCGTAATTGTGGCACGTCATGTCGTCATATGTCCACTTAGCTGCAATATTAAAATGTGGCAGATTTTATGTTGTCATGATCCATTTGTCCTCACGCATGGTATCTATAACTCACTATTTTGACAAATTGTGCCCAGTATAAAATAATTTCATTCAAACATTTGAAACTGTCTTTTTTTCATGCCTGGCATGAATATTACAACAGTAAATTGCATTTAATGTTTGTGGAAAGAAAGCCAGTCTGCAAGGTCCCTTTAAATAAGGCCTATTTTGAAATTATAAATTGGAATCCCCCTATTATCCATGCTATGCGGCCCGCGACGTAATCAAAAACTAGTAAATTGGCCCGCAAGCACATTTGAGTTTGAGACCTCTGCTCTATACAGAGGTGATCAGTAATGAAGTACTTCTACTTTTTGAAGAACTCGGGTAGTTTTGCGCTACTTACTCAAGTAAATCAAATTTTGGCTACTTCTACTCCGCAACATTTTGTGATCTACTAACTTACTTTTCGCTATTTTTACTTTGTGAAGTAGAAGTAGTTTAATCCTTGAATCAGAATGATAGCCTGAGGAATTCCGGGGCTGTTTTCACAGCGTACCAACATTCAATTTTCATAAAAGTAAAGCCCAGAATTTTCGACACGCTTCGCGCACAGTAGATATGAAGTGACAAGTACGTTTCACGAAAGTATCGGTGAATGTAATTCAGGTAGCTGGTTGCGGGATTCCGTTCACACGGCATTGTCACCCATATGAATTCACAATAAATAGGCTATGTTACATCATAACGTTTTAAACTACCGTTTCGCAATCTAGCAATTACCTATCATATTGTATCTAGCAGCAGTGTTAGGATCAAGTCAGAAGTCACTAGCTTCGAGTCACAAGTCATCTTGAGTAGATGCACACTCGAGTCAAGCCAAGTTACCAGTTAAGTCACAATTCAATTCAAGCTGTCTTTTCGAAGTACGAAGCATGATCATGCATTGCATTGGGCCGGCTGTTTGAAATTCAGATTTAGTCCATATTTATTTTCAACTCAAGGGATGAATATAGTGTTAAATATACAAATGCATTGTATATCTCACGAATGTGATAGTACTGCTAACTCTTGTATACCCATAGTCCAGGGGTGGGCAACCTTTTTGCTACTCACGGCCGCATTCCGATTACCGTACTTATCTAGCCTACGGCCGCATTCCAGTGCATAAGCCGTAATCAACTGTTGTCTATTATATTTTTGTGGCATATTTAGAGGTCAATCAGAGCTGCAAGAAGGCTACCTTGGAGCCGCATGTGGCGGTGAGAGCCGCGGTTGGGTATCACTGGCCTAAACGTACCAGAAACAAATTTATTTCGTGAGAAGCACACTATTCCAAGTTGGTATTTTTATATGGTTTGCATCATTTTTATCTTCTGTTCGCATCCGTACCGAGGGGCTCAGATTGCAAAGGGCGCTACTATGAAGTAGTGCATTGAATCGCACGCCGTGCGAAGAAAATTTCAAGATTATTTAAAATTCAATTAATCAAAAATTCAATTTGCCTGTCGACGGCCGCCAACACATACTAATTAAATTACGTGTTACGGCCGCACAAATTTCCTTTTTCGGCCGCAGGTTGCCCACCCCTGTAGTAGTCTTCAGTTATCCGTTAAAATAGAGAATATAAAGAGAAACCTCTGATAGGGGAAACGAATTGACATAATGCATTACCAACTAAATATACATGGGATACAATTTAAGCCTGCGCCAATGCCTGACTATTAAGATAAACTTGTAAAGTATATTTGAGTTCGATTTAGATCATACAAGAGATTTGGTCAAGGTGATCACCGAGCACCAATGACCAGTCTATGGAGCAGAGATCAATGGCTTGCTATTATATTACTGTACTACAGCGACAACGCACACTGAAAGCGGTCAATGTATTTGTGATAGAACAATAAAGGTTGAGTGAAACGCAAAATCATAGAATGAATTAGGTTTGTCGCTCTCGCAAGTGACACCAGCGCATCGAGAACAATCCGAACATTTGTAAAGTATACATCGATTGTTATCGACACCGATTACTTGAAATTGACTCGTCAATTTTGCTTAGACTCACGAGTCAATCCGCATTTCTGAAACACAGAGTCAAGTCTAGGCAAGTCATTTTGGAAATTGACCCAAGTTATCCCAACACTGTCTAGCAGTCCATGGCGTGTCCTAATCTGAAAAAGTGGACTCTGAATTCATTGAGCGTCAGACCTGTTTTGGTTGAAACTTTCTGCACAAAACACATTAAATATATTTTCCGCTTCATAGAAGTAGTATATATTTGTATTTCTCTATCAATTCCTAGTATGATACTTTGAATTGTGATCAGTTTCAGTTCTTTTGTCCGGAGAAGATACATTTTGAAGCATGTATCAATGCCTCTGTTTTCCGAAAATAAAGTTATACCTTTTGGCATTTTTACGATCTGCCATATTTTGATTAACGTATAGAGATAGACAGTGTTTGGATGACTCGAGTCATGACTTGACTCGAGTCACCTTTTTCGTATGACTTGACTTGACTCGAGTCACTTTGCTAAAATGACTCGACTTGACTCGGCGTATCAAAAATGTGGATTGACTTGTGACTCGGAGGAAAATTTACGAGTCAATTTCAAGTCATCAAGCAATCGATGTCGATAAAAATCACTGTATCTTGCATATGGTCGAATTGTTCGCGAAACAATGGCGTAACGCGTGAGAGCGACCAATCATTCAATGATTGTGCGTTTTACCAAGCCCCATTGTTCTCTCACAAATAAATTGACCGCAAACAAAGTGGTCGAAGCTTATAGCTGACGCTGTCGTAAAATAGTAGTAATTTAATGGCAAAATGTTTATTTCTATTCTCTGTTCTTACTTTAACCAAACCTCTTGTATTACTGAAATTGAATTCGAATATAGTTTATATATAGTCCTCAACCATTGGCGCAGGCTAGAATTGTATCATATCATTTTATGAATGGGTAATGTATTGCATCTTATCAATTCATTTCTCTATCCTCTACTTCGAAAAGGCAACTTGACTTGAATTGTGACTTGACTCGTGAATTGACTTGACTCGAGTCCCCTCTAAAAATCGAGTGACTTGACTTGAGTCAGAATGTGCAATGACTCGTGACTCAAAGGTAGTGACTTGATCCTAACACTGCGTATAGACTACTTATCGCGCAAAGTGTTAACACCGTATATCCGATACAACTTCTCTGTATTGCTCTTCGACTAAACTACGACTCTTAAAATATCGGGGAGGGCGCCATGCCATTATATTTTCTAAATCTGAGTGTTCGAGTAAACAAAAGATTATTCATTAGTAGGCTATAGCATTTCCATATAAATACTATTATTTGCATCCCATGATGCGGACGAATGCCATCCGTCGAAAATTGATACCTCTTGGGATGCATTAATGTGAATTAAGCTCTCTAAACCTTCGGCATAGCTCAATTTGCAGATTTTGACAGTCCATGCGAACGAATTACGACCGTTTTCACAACTATACTTATTTACTTGAGTAGATTTGAAGTCGGTAAATTCTAATTCTACTCAAAGTAGTTTCAGATTGCTTAGGCTACCGGTACTACTTCTACTCGTACTGGAGTAGATTTTTGTGTCACTACTTCTACTTGAGTACCTTTATCGGCTTTATGGAATAGGTGTCCTGTGCTCACACAATTCTTTATTTTTCTATCATTTTCTATTAAATTAGTTCAGCTTGGGGAATCATCGCAGCTCACTTTTAGGCAAGACGTGCTAAGATTCCAGTTGGGCTAGAATAGCTTTCTTATTGACTATACCGGTACCGTACTTTGACCACCTCTATATATACAGCTTGGACTTTCCACTTTTATAACCTGAAAATGACTGGACTTATTCAAATCCAGTCAAACTTGCAACTGTAAGATTAGCAATCACAGCTAAATGATATACTTTTTGTTTTTTGAGACGAGACTATGACTATATACCGTATAGTCCATGGTGAGGGATAACTATAGTGAAGGGGTGACTCGTAGTTCATGAACGTTCGTATAATTTGGGTATTTCTGCTAAATATCAGTTCAATTATTATGCAAGGTTACCACATATTCCGTCTTTTAGGAGGATTTGTCCTCTTTTTTCAATAAATTGAAAGTGTCTTCAGAGATGCTTAAATGTCCTTTTTGTGGGAATTAGTATAGTTATTTCGGGAGTAGAGATGGAAAGAAGACCTTTTTTCATCTAGTCAACACCACAGAAATAACGTAAAGAGCGGGTAATTTGGGAGCTGGAGTCGTGAGATAGTGTACACTACAAAAAAAAATTAGACAAGTTTGGTCTCAAATCGATTTTTTAGCAGAAAAAGTCTTAAAGACAAATTAGTCTTACCAAGTACTTTCTGTCTTAAAAGTAATACCGGAACTGATCGAAAATAGTAGGGGTGCTTTGGGGGCATCCATTTCAATGTTAGGGTCTGAGCGAAGGGGAAGCATGAGAGAGACCAGAATTTGCAGTGTTGGGATGATACTGTACTAAGGAGTTTACTAGATAATCACTAGATATAGTTATCAAGGTACATGCCACTTACTACTCACATGCACTATTCAGATCAATATATATATGGTTGCCTGAGTCGAAAATAGCATTTATGGTGAGTGGGTGGTAAAATGAGACCATCAGTGAGACTGAAATTGTTGAAAATGAGACCAAATCCTCCTCATTTCTTAAATTTGAGACCAAATTTGTCTAATTTTTTTTTGTAGTGTAGTGGTTACGATTAGCGACCACCAAATCTGACGGACCGGGTTCGATTCCCGTCGGAGGTTTATCTGGCGCTGGGCTCCTCTTCCCCTGCCGTTGCCATTATTACGGCAACAAAAAAGCCCAGTAAAAGACCCGACGAAAGAAAGCACTCACAAGGAATGGAAAGAACTAGCAGCAAGGGCCACGGCTGTCGGCTTCTAGAAAAAATCAACGGGTCAAGTGTAGAATACGGCCACCACGAGAAAGTGATTCCCATGACCATCACCGATTAGTGTTGCACATGAACGTGTCGGAATTCATAGTGCTTCACGTAATTACCGACTGTGCTCCCCACAAAACCCTATAAATCAGGGGTTCTCAACCCGCGGCCCGCGACATCTTTCAATATAATCACTATAATCACAAAACCCTATAAATCAAGTCGGGGTTCCATATTATATCATATTATTGCCTCTTATAAACAACTCATCTTGAATTCACAGATACACATGCCNGTGATGAGCAAGATTACATTTTACATCGCTCGCTCGCATGCCAGATGAAGAACTTGTACAAGAAAACGAAGGAAAAGGGCAAGGAAGCGACTTANTCCGATCTCTTCACCACATTATGTATTGTGTATCGCATTTTATCGAAAATTTAAAAAATACAACGCANTTAGCGCCNACTACACTCATGTACAGACACTGACATAATTNGGGTGTGATAATAGGTGCGGGGGAGATAACGTAATGGTAACGATAAGCGCCCACAAATTTGGCGGATCCGATTCGATTCTCATCGGACGTTTATCCCCCGCTGTTGCCATTCTTGCAGTGACAAAAAAGCCCAGAAAATACCATGAAAAGAACTGGACATCAGGCACTCTAGGCGGCCAAGATACTCATGTAGGTATTCTCCAATAATAGGGCATGATACCAAGTGTACTTTTCAGCCACCATAGGTATGTACAGACACTCGCATAGTCGGGTATGATATTAAGTGTACTTTTCGGCCATAAGACTTATGTGAAGACACTCGCATAGTCGCGTATCATACCAAGTGTACTTTCCAGCC
>ATSW01011492.1:0-23777 GCA_000444245.1 Botryllus schlosseri
CAAGTCACCTCCAAAAATCGAGTGACTTGACTTGACTCGAGTCACTTTCGAAAATCGATTGACTTGACTTGACTCGAGTCAAAATGTGCAATGACTCGAAATGACTAGTGACTCGAAGGCAGTGACTTGATCCCAACACTGACTCGAAACTGGTCAGTCAACACAATGACTTGGACTCGGACTCGATTCATAACACTATGACCCGGACTCGAACCTCTGCTCGCCGACTTGGACTTGGACTTGACTCGGTGGTGCATTGAAAATGACTCGACTTGACTCGAGTCAAAACTATAATAGTGAGATTGACTTGTTACTCGGAACCTTGGGACTTGATTACAACCGGGGGATATAATCTGACGATTATCTTATCTTAATCCTGGTATTTAGTAGAAATATACCACGTGAGTAACTCAAGTATACAAAGCCTACTTGAGATAAAAGTAGAAGTAATTAATTACTGAAAACCAGTTCTGAGCTTCGTTTTGCTTAAAGAACTGAAAATATGTTAAGTAGGTAGAATTTACCACTTGGGAATATAGTGTAGGTAGCTACTTGTTTACAGACCACGTCTGTAGCTTGGTGTTTGATTATTATTATAAATATTTTTCAGATGCGACGATATCAAAGATTGTATCAACGGATTAGACGAAGATGAAGACCTCTGTGTACCTCCTTCTTCTCCTCAGAACACAACATCTCCTGTTACAACAACACCGCAGTCCACAACCACTGCAGTTGAGGTAATTATCTTGTCGGAGCAACGGAAAATCACGGCTGCGCTTTACAGCCCTACCTTGAGCACTGAGCAGCGATAATAGCAAATTTGTCCCTTGAAGTTGGTTCAAGCAGAGGGGGCATGGAATGTCGAAAAATCCGAGCACACGAACTCCTTCATATTTTGTGATACGATTGTTGATATACAATGTTTGCTTCAATTCTCTACCAGTTGCTGACGATTACCCCTGACGAGTGTCAGCCGAAAATATTTGGGTTCATTTCAATGTGAATATACTAATCAATAGTGTATTGAAGTTCTGTACCTCCAAGAAGCTGTTCAAATAACGCACCTGTCAATAATGCATTTGAAATGCGTCATACAAACGACCATGGTATAGATTGGAGGCTTGATATAATGTAGTTATCAAAGCCAAGCTTTTACTTTTCATTCAGTGCGTATGCCACCTATTTACATCGCCTAGGCCAAGGTGGGTGTCATATTTCAAAGACTTCTCAAGTCATTTCGACACCTTCCTATCTTTTAATTGTATCGCAATTTTTGTGATGCATTGAACTCATAAAAATTGCTAATAAATCGAACTGGAACTGGAACGGGCCACAGAAGTCGTCACCCTAAAAACTTTAGATTATTAGATAAGAAAATAAACAAACACACAGCATCCTGGAATAATTAGAAATTGAAACACTGAAAAACATACCCTCTGACTAAAGCAAAATCTAACATCATTGCTAGATCGATAGTCTTCGATTCTTCCCAGCTAAACTTATGCTCGATTGTTGACACGTACAAAGAATCATTAATATTGTCACCCAGCTAATATAACATTTATATCAACGCTATCCTATGTGCAGTTATTAATCACTATTCCTGTTCTACAACTAAATGGACCCTCCCAGGGGTGGTAAAAGTAGTCCTCAATTGTACACAACTAGAAGTAGTGATTTCCAGGTAAGTATTCTTGGTCAATTTTTGTTAAAAAATGGAAAACTGAAGTAGAAGTAGTCGAAAGTCTAGCCACTTGATGAAGGAGTGCAAGAAGGCAGAATCCTATTTCAGTGCTACGAAAAGTAGAAGTGCTTCGTTATTGACCACCTTCAGGTGCTACAACGTCATATATATTTTACACACAAATACATTCCGTAAGCAGCCATCCTAATTTGGCGATATATCTGTACAGACTACGACGTTACCTTGCGTATTTGAATGCGGAAATGGAGATTGTCTGCCCACCGAAGAGTTAATTTGCGACGGTGCAGTTCAATGCCCCAACGGCAAAGATGAGGTCGACTGTCCGACTACTCCAGGTGAGTTGACATACATCAGTTTTCTGTTGCTGATGGGGAGCGTTACATATTTTTTCTCTGACTCTCAACATTGTACCCAACCTCCATATTTTAGAGGTGGTAAAAGTAGACATTCTTACTACTCCAGTACAAGTATATCGCAACTTTCTACTCAATTACAAGCAGAAGTTTGAAAGAAATAGTTTGAAAAAGTGGAGTTTTTAACCACGCTGCAGACTTTTAGTAGACAATTGGAGATGGCTACTTTTCTAAATTGCAAAATCCATCTTCCAGACTAAGGCAAAATGACTTAACACTCCAAACAGGTGCCATTTTCGAAAATTCAGTCAGTTACCGTGATACAGGTGCTATATCAAGGGTCGCCAACTCAAAACGGCTCACGGGGCACTTTTCTAATTTATCAGAGGCCGCGGGCCACATGAATTCAATATCGACACAGTTTAACAGCAAACTTTTTAAAACTTGACGTCAGTACAACGCTGTGCTCCCTAACAGGCTGGCATAGTTGCCACAAAAGAGACAGAATTTTATCAAAGAAATACAAATACAGCAAAAATTTTGTGATCATCACTTTCAATATATTTTGAACAATGAGCTGCGCACGATACCTGACAACACTTTTCAGCGACTGAAGAATTGATATTGAGGTTAGCTAGACACGGTATTTGCTAGAAAACTATTTCCAGGTAAAGCTTGATCTTTTGAAGGTGGCTCAAGTCCTTTTCTAAGCATTTGGGTCTTGACAGTGTCTAGGCCAAGGGTCGGCAACCTACGGCCCGCGGGCCGGATCCGGCCCGCCATGCGAAATCGTCCGGCCCGCGACATAATAATTAGTTATCACAAGAATACGGCCAGCCGTTTCATAATGAGTTTCAATCTGCAGTGCAGCNCTGCATGAAAAAAATGNGGCATTGCTACGATNTAATAGTAGNCTACGATACAGGTATTAGTCTATTGTTACGCCATAAAACGAAGGTGGTTGAAGTAGGAGATGGAGATAGACTAGACTGGATCAGTGCTTATCAATCGGGTGTATCTCGCAACCGAAGGTGTTNCATNCTTTTTTTAAAGGGTTNANCACTCTAACGNGGTGTGACAATAAAGNTGTTCTTCCTTTGCTTCAAAAAACGCTTGGANCATCTCAGACGCAATGACGGAATCTCAAACTNTTCAATTATAGATAACTAGCCTCCGTATGTTAGTTAGCCTGTCTATAGTTTGATTTTCCAGAAGGCATTGTGTGCCAAGACAAAAAACCTGAATAGTGTTTTGGCCACAATGGTGAAAACTGTTAATATGATTTTTCTCATCAACTGAATCAGTTACGCCAGATATTACTAGAAGCAGAGAATCAATATGGCGATGTCATGTAGGCCTATATCTGTCATGTTCGCTCATTGAGTCGAGCAGCTATGCTTACACGAGTGTATGAACTGAGAAATGAAATAGCAACTTTCCTCGAAAATACAAATATCGCTGACTCATAATCTTGTAATCGAAAATGGGTATCTCATCTTGCTTTCCTGGTACATTTAACGTCACATCTGAACAAATTGAATTTGCAACTTCAGGGGGAAAACAACTAAATACATGAGATGTTGAGGCGCATTCAAAACAAATCTGTGACTCTGGAAATGTCAACAGTACAAAGAAANTTATGCNCACTTTCCTATACTGNANGAGAGAAAACCTAGTACCAACACTACATTTGTAACTGNGATACGAAATTNATCCATTTTGAATAGGCTCTGATTCTTGTTTCATCTGACTTGTTACCAGAAGTTGAAAACCTTTCACAAAGCAAGCTGCGTCAATTTTCACAATTATTCTGCGTTGTTGAAGTGTAAATACATGTGTCTTCTGATTGGTATGATTGAGATTGCAGCAATGTAGGATAATATACCGAAGTGTGCGTAAAATATAGTACTATGAAAAAATCCGGCCCGCCAAAAAGTTGTTCACCCGAAATTTGGCCCGCGACTAGCAAAAGGTTGCCGACCCCTGGTCTAGGCCATTGCACGTCAAGGCAAAATGCACATTCATATCAGCTAATTCTTCCTTCGTGGAATGCTATTACCATCGCCGAAGCCGTATGAACTAGTGAGGAATAGTGATGTTGGGCTCAGGAGAATAGCTTACTTTGAACAACAACTACAATATTTCTAAACTGAAATCAATTTCAACATTTCAAAATGCTTCATAATCGTTCTTTCTGAAATCTCAAATTAGTAGTGTTGCCTAACAAACTGCTTAGTAAAAGTAGAAGTTGTCTAAGAACATAACCGGTCGAGAAAGTGTTGCGGGTAGACAAAATCTACTTGAGCACTCCAAAAAATTACAAGTTCATCGTTACTGATCACCCTCCCCCATTTTACATAGCAAACCTAAACAGAGAACAACTCTTAGTTTGACTACTCGCTAATAAATCGCTACTCTCAATAACTTTATATTAGTATTTCCCATGCGTGTTAAAGTGATCAGGCTGCTACGAGTGCCAAGTCACGTTTGCAGATTTCAAAGTCCACCGCAGAGTGTGTCGGTCACATTTGCTGTATCTCCAGAGTCTAGATCATAAGTCCAAATCTATTATGCGACCGACACTGTCACACCTGTGAAGATGTGTAGCAAATCAATTGCTCGCAAAAATTACAAGGATATTATTTTACAGCACCCCCCACCACGGCACCCACGACCACCTCTGCGCCAACAACCACATCTGCACCCACTACCACCCCGAAGGAGAGACAGCTGTGCCCTTCGTCTTGCAACTGCTTGTCGGCTTGCGACGGATCAACTGATCATTGCGTGCGGTCGTCGGAATGCAGTATGGAGTAAGAATGCATTACAGTATTGATTATCGGTTCTCAATACAAGGCTGATTCACTTGAATCATGTCAAATTTACATTGAACCGATGTGTGAACAACTTCCCGTATGTCTCCCATGTTGACCAACCTATCGTGAAGCATAATTTTGTGTGGGAATTCTTGTACCTCATATTGGTCTAAAATTCAAATCCTACAAAACTGACCCATGCATTTGCCAGACTATTGCCGTTATACTGAAAACACAGAGCGGGAAAATCTTGAAATTTGATGATTGGTGTCTGTATTTGAAGCAGCTAAATTCATGCATCAGTATTTTTCCAATGACTTGCCTCCTGTATTTGATCATTTCTTTGTTCTTGCTAAAAATCTACACTCTAATAATACAAAGAAGTCGACCAACTATACTAGCCCTGTTATTTGGAACAGGTTGATACAGGACCTTCAGTACCACACTTTGAAAATGAATTATGCCTAAGCATGCCTTCACATCCCCCGATCCCGTTCCAAATTTGATTTATGTATTATGCCAAGGTAAATTGCATTATTTACCCCAACCACTAACCAAATTTCTATATCACATTTTTAATTTTCTACGGCAGGGTGTGATCAGACCAGTTGTGCCTACCCAGAATAATATCGATCCAACCCTGCTCTAGACAATTAAGTTTCTTTTGATGTCATTTTCCTACTCTAGTGTGATTTTACAAATCAATAAATCTCTTTCTCTCTCTCTCTCTGTCAATCTACTTATTTTGCACTGCTAACAGAGTACAACAACAATTTTCAGCTGTGACTGCACCAATTCGAACAATAATGTTTACGATCGGGCTAACTGGAGATGTATTTTGCCTGTTCCACAATCAATGTGCACCACCACACCGACGACAACAACCACATTGGCGCCACCTACTACGACCCAATCAACCGAAGGACCAACTACTGCTGTTACGACTGTTCCAACAACAACACCATCATTTGGTGAGCTTCTGGGGCTGACACCTTTTCAATTGGTTTATGTTTATTGTTGAACTATCGTTGATAGTGGTTTTTGACAGTTTTCTAAATAATCGGATCAATCGGGTTTTTACAGTGTTTGTATTCAGTATAGATTTAATCTCCCTGGTCTGGCAAGTACTATCATTTCTGCGGCATTGATACGTATATGCAATTGGCGATGAGACTGTTGATAGATAAAGTTCTTTTGAATTTTCTACTAGTTGCTGACAATTACCCCTCGAGTTATTATCAATTTGAACATATTTCATACAATTGTATGGGGAAATTCTATACCTCCCAGGGTGTCTTCACATACGGTGTTGTTGATTTACTATAATCATTTATCTGTAGCATCTGTATTTACGACTGTGCGATCTTTTCACAGGCTGCCCGGAATCCTGCATACAGTCATTAACATGCGAGGATCTCGAAGATTTCAGTCCTCTTAATCCTCCGTACTTTGAAGATTATGACTCGTTCTTATGCAGCGAATGTGACTGTCCCACTGGGACTACGCAGGGTGAGTAAACCTTAGCATTCTGTGACAGAAATTACTGTTTATTACGGTAAACGATTTCCTGATTCCTTTTGTTCTTCACGAGTTGAAGGAGTGGCTGCTATAGTCTTGTTGCATTGTAATTCATTCAAAATTGTCCAAAAATTGGTATTCTTAATATGCACTTATGCCTACCCCTGCATTTTATCCGGATGATATAAAATTACGTGGCGATCAATAAAAAGCTTGTCTATTTTCTATTTCTTTGTGAGATATCTTCTTTCGTAAAGTTTTACTCGTTTACTCACTCATTTCTCATGTCAGAAACCTTAAAGTAACCCTTACATCACCGTAACCTCAACCCGAAACATCAAGTGTCAGGTGCTATTGCCTTGCATACTCACATACAGAGGTGGCCACTGGCCAGTAACAAAGTAATTTTTAGGAGTACTCCAACAGTCTTTGCATAGGAGCACTTTACTCAAGCCGTTTGACTACTTGGACAGTTTCCGCTCTTTTTACAATTTGGATTTTGAAAATTTGAATTTACTTTTGGGAAGTGTCAGGTGTCGTAAGGACTGCGTGAAATGGCCCAATATCGCAGTGACAGAATATATTCTCCAATATTTACCCATTCGATTTGTAATTTCAGATGACATGTGGAATACGGGACTGTGTTTGAAATTCCCCACGTGCGGCGGTTGTGAGCTGGAAGGCAAAAAACACGCGGCCGGTACTCATTTCGCGAGAGGCACATGCGAACAGTGCACGTGTCTGGTCAACGCCGAAACAGGAGAGTATTATACAGAGTGCGAGCCCTTCTGTAATTTATCGCCTTCGGATTGCCGAGTGAGGAGATCCTTTTTGTGCTGGATTAGTTCTGTTTTTCTAAATTTAGGAGGTCATCTGTTTTAGACTGGTACGGTACTTGTGGATGGTGACGACATATGCTGTCATTGTAAGGAAACGACCACCACCACTGTCAGCACTACCACTATCTCTACAACCACATCGACTCATTTGGTGTGCGGTTATCATTGCGAAGTCGACGTGACTTGTGAGCAAAGTGTAAGTGTTTCGCTGTATTTTTGGTAGTGATTGTCAAACTTATTTTTGTCACTCTTCCACAAGTACACATGGCTCCTATTAACACTGCTGCTATTCTAGTTTTAGAAATATAGTAGCATATTGGCAATCATAATTTGTCTCTTAAATCAAGTATTCGAGATGTATCCCTTACTCGTCCCAATTGTTGCAATACATGCGCAAATAAATGGTGGTGGTCACTGTAAGTAGGTAAGTAAGTAGCTATACCTGAACAACTGTTCAGTAGATACTAGAAGTAGAACTAGTCTGAAAATGTACCTAGTTGGGTACGCAGTGCAAGTCGGCAAAATCTGTTTGAATACTTCGTTACAAACCACCTCTGGGATTTACTATAGATAACTATATATTGTTGAAATTGTGTCGCAATATGTGTGCCTTCCATCTCACTCCACACTCAACAATGCCGACAGAAACTACTATGTGCTTGAGTTTGAAAATACCCGGTTTTATATCACGAACTGGTTGTAAAATAGCTCTTTTCTGCATGCAATGCAGAGAGACTATGCCGAAGGCCAGATGCCGCCGTTCGAAATAGATTGGGATGGCAGTTGCGCAGACTGTGCCTGTCCGGCCTTGACAATCAGGGATCATATGTGGGATTCTGGAAAGTGCATTCGAATGCCGGAGAACTGTCCGGAACCGTGCAGGGTTGATGGTGAAGAGAAGACGGTAAAATATTAAGGACTGGTATTTACTTTTGTTACTCAACTTTTTTCGAGTCTCTATTTCGGAAATGGATGGACTCTATGTTTCTGAACCTTTAGAGCGCTTGTACCCCTTGAGCTTTCATTAAAATTTCTCATAACCCTTGTCCATTGTCAGGCCGCCACCAAATTATGATCTTGGGCCACATAGGGGTTTCAACGCAGCTTGTGGTATGGATTATTTTATCACAATTTACAACAAACGCGCTCTTTCTTTGTCGAATAAAGCCTAGACGCAAGACTAATGCATCCCGCACTCCTTGCTTTGATGCTTTGTACTCTCAGGGGGTCCACTGGCCCATGTTCTTGTCCTTTTGCAAAACCGACTCGAGTCCTATTATAAAAAATGGCTAGACTCAAGTCATTTTTGCAAAAACAAATGGAATCGCATCATTTTTTCAAATCATTTTTGTAATCGACCAAACCGGGTCTCGAGTCTTTGCCCGTGACTCGACAGACTGGTTTGAAACTTTCATTTAAGAGCAGCTATTATATAGAATATATATCATTCACAAGGGGTTTAGGTTGGTTTTATAGTGCCATATATTGGTTATTCTCTAGTCCACATATGAAATTATAGCAGTGAAACGATGGGGAGCCGCTTTGGTCATCCCACAAATGAATTCGAGTGCCAGCCTTTTTAACATACAGCAACATCTCAAACTCTTATGCTTTCCAAACTTATGTCACAGGATGGCGACACATACTTTAGAGGAGATTGCGAAGTTTGCAACTGTACCTACGTCGCTGGAATCTACAGGGAACAGTGTGCACCATTCTGTAAACTTACAGAGGAAGATTGCTTGGCGCAAAACAAAGTGCTCGTAACAGGAGAAGATATATGCTGCCAGTACGTTGATCATGAATCAGTGTCTGTTCTAAATGGAGATATGTTTTTGCACTGGATTTACGAATCAGCACAATTTGCTATGGTTTATATTAATGGATAGAGGGTCATAATCGTACGCCAGTGCTAATGCACCAGTTTGCCTGGCTCCAAGGAAAATTAATTTAGACGATAACTTTGTGTTTACCGTGACTATTCACAGCTTGACACCACACCAAGGTTTCAAAGCATGAGCAGGCCACGGTGGTAAAAGACTATGTTTCTCATTGATGGAATAACTGGAAACTGGAATCAATCTAAGATAGATCGACTTGGATATGATTACCTGAATTGTAGTGCCTGGTCCTAATATTGTGAACGTCAACCGTTGGAAATTAAATTATTAATGATGGAAGCAATCTGCTCGTAGTTGTCATCTTCCTACGATTCAATGTCGAGTATAGTTAATTATTTACATCAAATCATTTTTGCTCCCATTTTGAAGGTGTGTCCCAGTGCCCGCTTCAGCGTCGCCAACAACAGCAGAGAAAACAACCACCACTGTCTCGTCAACGACAGAGGAAACAGAGAAAACCACCACAACTGGTAATTATTCTATTTACTATTGAAATTATTATTGTACGGAAAAGGTTAAGCCAATCGCTTGAAGTAAACTATTATTTAACAAGACGGCAGAAGCAAAAATCTTGACTGAATCGGGAGTTTGCTTTATTGATATTACTGCTGCATAACCGTGCTGCTGCAAATTCCCCGACCACAGAACTGTAACAATCTGAACGTTGTCCAGTCATTTTATGAGGTAGAATCGCTGCTAGTTGAACTGTTTTTTTGTTTATAGTACCAGAGGTGGTCATTAACTAACTATTACTGTTTTGTTTAATTAATGAAGTAGTGCCTACTTGCATTAATTACTCAAGTGGTTATAGTACTTCTACTGTTTTTAGACAATATTTAGTAATGACGCCAGCTACTTTGACCACCACTGCATAGTGCAGCTGCGTGTACGTTAAATATATATTTTCGGGATGAGAGATAGTCTTTCTTAAATTATCACTGATTTCAACAAGAAAAATCAATGCTCAATTTTATATTCTTAGCATCAACACCTTCGGCACCAGGAACCACCACGCCGACACCCACTTGTTCAGCACATTGCGCTTGCAGTGTTCCATGCGATGGAGATCAGTCAGATTGTCTGAGGGATCCAGACTGTTCTTCGAAATGTGACTGTGAGAACAGGTACGATCTTCATTGCATTGTGAGCTGTGTGTTTTAGAGCGTGCCCATGGAGATAAGTAGATATTTCATATTATGCATGGTCCGAAGGCTTTTTGTCTGCATGGAAACTATATTAGACTCAATCAGGGCCGGACTTACGTATTTTCCAGGTGATAGGGTCTGCAGTACTGCTGTATTGACTTCTAATAAGCATATGAATTCCCAAAGCCGAAAAGCTGGGATTTTTCAAGTACTAGTTTCTTGCGCTGTTGTTGTAGTTGTATCGTGAATAAATGAAGTGTTATAATCTCATTTTGAATTATGTTGCTTCTTGACATCGACATTATCGCCTATAATATATTGTATGGGTAATATCGGTATCAGGCTCAAAATTCTGATACTAATTACCCCAAAACCAGTTTATTAACCACACAATAACATCCAATCCAACTATGACATAAGTTTTTATCACAATATCACTACATTTTCCTAGGACAATATGCATTCATTATTCGGTACAGCACGATCTAGTATTCAGCGTTGCAACTATCTACAGCAACTAAAGGTACTAGTTTCTTGCCCAGCCGGAGTATGAAATGAAATTTATGGGATAAACGTCTCAAATTACTGCCAGCTGCCACAACTTGGAATCCCTTGTTGAAATCTGCCGCATTTTGATAGTGGCTCTATGGAAAAAAAAATATTATGTCGCCGATTTTGTAATCTGGCTGAAAATTCTGATATTGGCTGTACTCTAATCTCGATAGCCCGAAACCAAGTTACTTTCTGGGTAACAACATCCAATTCGATAACAGCATCATCGTTTGCCTCGAGTCGGCATAAGATACTACATCAACCTTGCACAATGTACATTCCGTTTTCCTGTATACAACAACAACAACGTAGTATTAAGTATTGGAATCTGTCTACAGCGAGGCAGTACGTATCAACGGCCGTTGCGCTATAGAAGTCGAATGCCCCCCGCCAACCACCACCACCACCACAGCATCAACGGTTTCTACGACAGCCACCACGCCAAGCACAACCACCCCTGCTGTTTGTGAGGTTCGTTATATAAAGTCGTTTAAGCTGAATGAGTCCATGTAAATCTTTCTGTGTTTCAGGAGGGCAGTATTAGGAATGATAGCAGCTCCTGCCAGACATGCAGGTGTACCGACGGGAAATATGATTGCACCTCCGTATGCACCAAGACTTGCGATGAGGTAAGTGTTGCATTATTCGACAGAGCTGTGGCGAATCTCATCGGTTTGAATGAAATGCACTCAGAGTAGAAGTAACTGATTAATTCATGATATCCCTGTAAACTTGGGGTCATCCCAGAATTATATTTTTCATAATCACAAGTAAGGCTGGCCTAATTGAGGGCGAGTAGAAGCCTCGAGTTGAGTATTTTTGTTCCACAATGACATCAGACATAGTAAGAACGAATTGCTAAGTTCAAATACATACCTTCGATACGATCGCAATGACAATAATGCCAGTTAGACTTCAGAAAAGTGATTATTTTTCTTATTCACCAACCAAAACTTTTGCATGCAAGCGATAATCCTATAGGTCCATCACTACTCAAAGATGTGTCTCCGCTAACATGCGTGGTCTATTGTTGCATGTTTTGGAAGCTACGATAAAGCATATCGAATTTCAATGCTTCGATGATGGGAAGACAGTGTGTCGAAACGTTAATTACCGCAGTTGCAATAGTTCTTTGTCAAATGGAGATTGTATGATTTCGGTACTTAAAAAATCGACCATTACCACACGACTAAAATCTTTTCAAGCAATAAACCACTCGCATCGTTGTGCCCAGCTATAATTGTGACGCGACGTCACTTAGTAGCTGTGGCTATATGAAATTTTTAATCACCCCTTTACTATTTTCATCATGCAAATTGCCTCTGCAAAGTATGAAATATCGACGGTTAAATTATTCCATTTGCAAAATGGGAAATTTTTCAAGTCCGCAATTATTTCTAGAGTTATCTAGAATCCTTTTTAGACCAAAGGCGAAAAATTGATCACACCTGCTGGATCCTGCTGCTATTGTTGCCCGGGCACTACTGTATCGACGACTACAACAATCAAGTCTACCACCAGCAAAGGTATGCAGCGTGTTGTCGTTGTCACGTCCCAATCGTAAGCTGTGTTCCAAGCGATCTCATGATTCTGATCCATTGCACCGAGGTGGTCAATTCAGTTATCGTTGCTACTCAAGTAGAAGTATCATTGAGCGATTTCCGATTAAGTAAAAAAGTAAGTTTTCTCAACCTAGTTTCAAAAACTGAAAGGAACACTTGAAGTGAAAGTAGTCTATCACATGACCACTTGAAAACACTTCATTACTGACCACCCGTGGTGTGTAAAAGTAAAAAAGCAAGATGCTTTGCCAAAAGACTGTTCCAATACAAGTGACAGTAACCTACATACGTGAACACACGAGTAAGCAGCAAGGGAGGCGAAATCCAATTGGGTACTCTGTAATCTATAAATACTTGGTCACTGACCACCTCTGCAAGCGATACCTATCCCTAGTGTCTCCGACAGTTGTACTTGACCTCACTTACCTGGAAAATATTACCAGACAATACTGGTGTGCAAGATAAACTGTGCATCAACAACAGCGTTAAGAGAACAAGAATGATTTTTAAACAAAACAAACCGATGTGACTTTTGCTGTATGATTCGTGTGTCAACCGCGGATAAGAAACACTAGTCTATGGTTTACTATACTTATACTCAAAAGTACAAAATTGCTGTCAGACATACTTTTCGCCATGTCCAGATAACAACAAACTCTATGCTACAGCTACAGAGTCTACGACATCAAAAACAGCATCCAGCACAACACCAGAAAAGACCGCGTCCACCTTGTCGACCACAAGCAAGTCGCCTGTCGAGACTACCACCGAAACGGAACAAACCACACCAGGAACACCGCCGACTTGCACATGGGATTGCAAGTGTTATGTCAAGTGCGATGATCAAGCCGTGCTTTCAGAAGGTAACAGATATTTCTATATTTTCTGATTCGAGTAGTGATTTTATGGTGAAAATTGTTGTTGTTCCAGGGGAATTGCCTGGAAGATGTTCCGAAGTTAACGAAGCTTGTGATGTGTGCACGTGCGAAGAAGGTTATGTCAGAGACAACACAACAAGAAAATGCGTTACATATCAACCGGAATGTCACTGTGAGAATGGAAAACAGGTTCGTAGACTCTGTCGAGTTTTTGAATTTATTAGTGGTACGATAGTTGATGTGCAATGTTTTCTCTGCTGTTTGCTTATTGTTTCAATATTATAATATTATTAAATTGTGTATTAAAGTTCTGCACCACAAGAGTATGTTCGAATTTTAATCAATTATGCTTTGCAAAATTTTTAAATGGGGAGATTCTGCGAATCTTGGAATACGACGATTAAAAGTCAAAAGTTGAACTAAACAAGGAAGGGTAGGTAGAGTATGTGAAAGTGCTGCAAATTACAATAATTACGAAAAAACTTTAAAAGGAGAAAATGAAAGTATGTTAAGAATGGCCGATAAGTGTATTTCTGCCTCCCGCATGCACTCGGACATGATAAAAAATGAAAATTTGGGAGGGGTAAATGCATTTCATCGATAACAATATTACTCCACTTCCATACCATCCTATGCGGACAAAATATCTTTTCACATGTATTTTAGGGATCTTTTATTGTTTTCAGAACGGAGATATCTACTGGAAGGGTGACTGCATGGAATGCGAATGTGTCGAGGGTGTCGAGAGGTGCAAATCGAATGTCTGCCGACTGAGGGAAAGTGATTGTATCGCAGAAGGAAAAGTGTTCCGAAATGCTACCGGTAAAATATTGTACCTTGCTAACATCAGGGTGTGGTTCTGCTCGTTAGAAAGAAAAGTTTTGTTAATGGAAGAACAATGAATTTGTTGAAATTTTCATTTTGCACCAAGCATAAGCATGTCCAATACAATACCGGGTTTCTTACAGTCGAGTGCAATGCTAGTGTTGCCATGATCAATATTTGAATTATTCAACACAAATGTTGAGTTTTAAGAGCACAGTTTGAGAAGTATTCATTGTAGATTTGAGATTTCGGAACATCGTCGATTTCAATCGCTTCATTTCGAAATTTTGCAGGTACCTGCTGTGACTGCGTATATATCATACCGGAAACTACTACCAAGGTTACAACATCAGGTATTTCTGAATGTTTCAATGATTTTTCTGGTCTCAATAACATCAAACCATTTCATTACAGCATCCACCACTACCGCATCGACAAGCTCTTTAGGATCGACAGGTGAGGGTCTTGCCAATTTTGTAGTCATTTGGATGGAGGGGGTGTTGGATAATTTGCTTTGAATCTATCCTATGCTATGAATGCTATGTGCACAATGCTTAGATAGAAGTTTATTTCATGCTGTGCTTTGGTAATGAAGACAAATTTACGTAAATGAACGAGCATGACTGAGGCGGTCATTAACAAAGTACTTCTACTTTTACCTAGTACTCGAATAGGTTTTACCTACTTACTCAAGTGTTTATATTTTAGACTACTTTAAGTAGAGCACTTCTCATATCTTCATATTCTACTTCTATTTGTAGTTTTGACATGCCATTTAGTAAAAATTCATGGCATTATTTCTACTTGAGTAGCAACGATTGCTGCTTTGACCACGTCTAGGGGAAACAGACTTGAATGTTGCGAGAAATACGCCAATTTAATTCAAGTGTAAAGATTAGCCTAACTAACACGACATTTTTACACCGTTTTCAATTTTGATGCACACCTTTGCAGCCGTGACGGGAACCACCACCGCAAGACCGCCATCTGAAGAGTGCCAGATCAACGGCATCAACTACGACACAGACTGGGTGAGTAGAAAATTGTGAAATCGTAACCGGTCTCACGGGCACGTTCAAACTTTGGTCTTGTCGTTCCGTCAGCCTCACAACATCTGGGAAGAGGGCGACTGCACTGTCTGCAAATGTCTGGAAGGGAGCAAGTCTTGCAAGAAGAAATGCAGCATCGAGTCCTGCGCCAAAAACGAGGTGTTCGTCAACGGTACTGAAGACGAATGCTGCCGTTGTGGTGAGTAGATTGTAGATGGCTTGTCGGGAGTAGCTGGCGATGGAAAATTACGATCTCGCGTAATCACGGGTCCCATTCGAGTGTGACATATCGTTTTCATTGTAAGATTGTGACTCTTGACTTCAAACGGTATCGAATTAGCTACTACGGCTCGCTCTGCTGATACCACGTTGTATACCTTCCAGAGTTACAATAAACGTGCAAATTACTTTAGTTGTGGAACAAGCTGCTCAGCAGATATTGCAGTTTATGGGACTCTGAAAATTTGTTGACTGTATTGATCATGTTCCGCTGCAGTTGATATGGGATGTAATCTTTCAAATGACTGTCAATAATTTCAAGTTCTACATGGAATGTGTCATATTTTGATGTCGGCAGAAAATATTTGGTTATCGGCAAAAATAATGGGTATATCGTCACCGGTCCGCTCTAATCATCATCTCTTCCGTGTACAGAACCTTCACCTGTTGGCGGATGCCTACCTAGCACCGAAATGACCAAAGTGCATCATCCCGAGTGCGTGTCTGAAAATGAAGTGCCGCTCACAACATGCAGCGGTAGCTGTCCTTCGCACTATGGAGTTCTCTTTGCCGCTCCGTATTTCGAGGTAAGCAATCGGCATGATATTGAGGTACACCATTTCTCCATGAATCAAGAAGAATGAGTTACACTCCTTAAAAATTTGACCTATTGCAAATATTCGGATGTGATGAATTAAGCTTGCTCGACTGATAACATTCCCGCACGAATAACATTCCCTGCAATATAAGTGACTCATTTGACTGCCGCCTTGCTTGGAATCATATTCCCCTGCCTGGCATAATAAGTATTATCTTCGAAATCAGTTCTTCTCAACCAGTGAAGCCATTTCAAGTTGGTCTCAAAGCACTTCATAATTTTACAGTTTTCTATTCAATATGTCATAGATAGAGAGCTCTATTTGGTTGATATGGAATGCTACCAATCTTCTTATTGATTTGATAGCAATTTTATAGGTATACTATGATCTTACATGTGGCGGTTGGTCGAATTGTATGTATTTCTGAATATTTTCCCTTTATGCCCCCACAAAGAATATAGTGCCTGTTATGCATTACATTAAAGACACTGTGGAATTTTTTTACCAGCCCTAATTCCATGATATGGAGGCTCAACTTTCGCATTGATAGTAAATTGCATGTGTTTTAAAATACGCATGGTTTCTTTTCTCATTGATTTGTTTTCATTCGTTTGGTCATATCTCGTGACCTGAAAAAGGCTAGGACCGTCTTTTGGGCAATCTGCCAACCAAATATTATTGCACAAGGGTAAGAATGCGGTTTGAGTAATCTGTAAATTTCTGTTGTCTGCTGTTCAGAATCAATGTACGTGCTGTAAACCGAAGTCTGTCGTAATGGAAAAAGTGTCTTTGGACTGTGTCAACGGCACCACTGTGGAAGTGGACGTACCAAAAGCCACCGAGTGCTCGTGCACAAAGTGTGACTTCGATCCGTTCAATATATAGGTAAGCACAGCATACCAATTCGAGAGTAGCACGGAATACTTAGAAATGCACCTTCTTTTCAACAGGAAACATGTACAAATACCATGATCTGTCTCATGACGAGAATCTGTTGTAAATAGACATATTTCACTATTCCTTCCTGATACGCATCCGCTCTTAGTTCTCTTGTGTAATCCCACTGTAGACAATGAAGTAATTCAAGGCCGAATGGTGCAATCTTACTTATTATACAGCTCTATCTATCGCTTCAATACACATCTTTCAAGCATCCAACAGTTTGTTTATTAACTCGTCAGATATATAGCGGGGATAATAAGTATTCACTAATGAAAGCAGTCGATGCAGGAGTTTTCAGATTATCTCAGAAGGAAGATGCAGAAAATCAATGGGATTCGCCTTCTTTACCAGCAACCTGCAAGAGAGACAGCATTTTAAGCATCAGCATAAATACAAATCAGCGCGACTGGTTGGACACTAGTGCTTGCACAAAGGATTAGCAATTATGTTGTTTACAATAGAAAGATTGGATAAAAAATGTTTATGCATCAGTGAGGTAAATTTACACAGAATGGAAAGTAATTTAGCAGTAATTATGTTGCTTACAATGGAGAAAACAATCACATCCAACACTTGGATATCTAAGATGACAAACTTACACGCTTGAAGTCAGACATTTTTGTTGTCGCTACCGTTCTCCCAATAATGACCAAATTTTCTATCCTAGTAAGTTCTTCGCCCCCCTGATTGTCAGCAATAAATATCTGAAAGTATATTATACGCTGCATCACGATTGGCCATATTCGTGAAGTTATCGAGTGAACACACTGTGAGATTGTCCACACTCTGAAACTTTACAAACTTTAAATTGACTACCGCTTCTCCTGAAACGTCATCTTTCGTTAGTCTGAACACAAAATAGTGATAACAGATTTCGAATTGTGTTTAACGGAACACAAACTCACACTAGCTCTTGTACGGGATTGCCGTCTCTGGCCGAATCAAAGTCCATGTTGTGCGGTTGATTGATGTAAAACCGTAACGTTTCTGAGCAAAACTCGGCGGGCCTTTGATTTTCAAGGAATGTAGCTTTACTTTCTGGTCAAACTCTAGCGATATTAGCAGCTGAAATAAATCGTAGCATGTCACCCTAACCGCAATGCATACCGTGTCTGTAATATGTTACAAGAGATCAACAAAAAACTGAATTCACAGACTCAAAAATTTGAGCCGACAACAACCCGGATTTTAGTTCACAAGTCGAGATGCTGATAGAAGACTCCAAGACTTAGTTCGTAACTTGAAACACAGGTCGGTGACAATTTTTGAGATATACTAAAAGTCAATCTCACTTTTATAGAGTTGACTCGAGTAAAGTCAAGTCGAATCATTCTCAATTCACCACCGAGTCCAAGTCGGCGAGAAGAGGGTCCGAGTCACGGTATTATGACTCGATTCCGAGTCCAAGTCATTGTGTTGACTGCCCAGTTTCCAGTTAAAAAGTCTTGTTAAACCCACTTTTCATGACTTAGTTCGGTGATATCGAATGGTTCGCATTTATAATATACGCATTCTCCTCACTTTTAGCAGTTTCTGGTCGCATTTTCAAGTGCCTGTGCCAATAGATGAAATCCCAATACTGTGGTTACTTTACTATTCTTCGAAATTATAATGATATGTCGGTCTTGGCCTTCTGATTTTCTAGTCATATAACTTGGTTCGAGTCACGCGAGTCCAAGTCGAGTCAATACACAGATGATTCAAGTCGAGTAATTTCCGTGTTTTGAGAAAATGACTCCAGTCAAGTCAAGTCATCAAATCATGACTCGAGTCATTACAACCCTGGGTAATCATCATCACAACTAACCAGGGTTGCAACCAAGTCACAAGGCTCCGAGTCACTCTACCTTTTATAGTTTTGACTCGAGTCATTTACAATTCACCATTAAGTCACGTCCGAGTCCAAGTTAGCTAGTAGAGTGTCGAGTCCGAGTCCAAGTCATTACGTTTAATTTTCAGTGCAATCCGTTTCAACCCACTTTTTCAACTCTGCTCGAGTGATCTATTGGCACGCATTCACAATATAATAATTTTCCTCAGTCTTAACAGTTTTTGGCTCTATTTTCCAAGTAACAGGACAGCTAGACGAAATACCAATAATGTGGTGACTTTACTATTCTTCATAGTTACAATGAAATGTCTGTCTTGGCCGTCCTAGTCTCGAGTCATAAGACTTGGTTCGAGTCATGCACAATAACTCCAGTCCAAGTCTAGTCAATATAAAAATTGACTCGAGTCGAGTCATTTCATGCATTCGAAAAAATAACTCCAGTCAAGTTGAGTCACCAAAAAATCGCTACTAGAGTCGAGATGTAACTCCTGTCATCTCAACCCCGCAATTAACCCAAAAAATAATAAATATAAGCAATTCAAAGCAAAGTCTTCTAAGCTTTCACATACCGGTATAACGTTACAAGGACACTACAAGTAGGTGCCATTTTCGACAACATATTCGGTTACCGTGATACAGGAGATCTTTTGCCAAGATGGCACGGCAATTTCACTCATGAAAGTGACACAAGCATATCCTAAACTACTTTCTACTTAACATAACCCAAAGCATCAAAAATAAGCAGTTAAGTAGAAGTGAAAGTAGTCTAAAGACATGACCATTTTAATTAGTAAGAAGTACAATAGGGTTGTCCAAAATTTGGAAAATCTTAAAAATACCCCGTGATTGTGTCTCATTCCATAGATTATTGATAAAAAATAACAATGAGCCCAAAAGAAGCTCACGGGATAGCCGTTAAGATTTCAGCCAAAGCGTTTTAAAGTAGCTGCCCAAGAATGGGCGTGCCACTGACCATAGAACGGCGAGAAGACTAGTAATCAAATAACCACGGCTCCTGATTGGCTAATTGGCTATGCTTCAATGATCACCACAGCAACAACTTGCTGATTATGTGCTCAAGGAGTCTGCTACCGGTGGGGATTCTGAAATCGCGTTGTTGGTAGGTTGGCAGATGATGATTTAAGATTAATTCAGGACATGTTAAGGTACGAAATACATGATGAACAATCAACAGCTGCTTCACAAAAACTTCTACAGCATGATTGCTTTATTGGAAGGAAACGGCTGTAGCCTACATGCGCGTGATAGTGCTACTCGATGTGCTATTGCAATGACCAGAAGTCATAATATTGTCACTTCTACACCGCAAACGCATTTAGGAATGCATTTTGATCGCGAGCCTAAGCCTGCGCCAGGCCACTGTTATTCACGTGATGCAATCGCACAAGCTCGAGCGGTAATTAGTCTTTACCATCTCCACACACCAAAATTACTACACCATCTTGGCAGACAGTAAAAATCATATTGATTTAAAACAAAATTAATCCAGATTGTTTGTATCAAACGGCAACAGACACTATAATTCATTTGCGTGTCTTCACTGTTCGAGTGTATCATGTATTTCGTACCTTAACATGTCCTGAATTAATCTTAAATCATCATCTGCCAACCTACCAACAACGCAATTTCAGAATCCCCACCGGTAGCAGACTCCTTGAGCACATAATCAGTAAGTTGTTGCTGTGGTGATCATTGAAGCATAGCCAATTAGCCAATCAGGAGCCGTGGTTATTTGATTACTAGTCTTCTCGCCGTTCTATGGTCAGTGGCACGCCCATTCTTGGGCAGCTACTTTAAAACGCTTTGGCTGAAATCTTAACGGCTTTCCCGTGAGCTTCTTTTGGGCTCATTGTTATTTTTTATCAATAATCTATGGAATGAGACACAATCACGGGGTATTTTTAAGATTTTCCAAATTTTGGACAACCCTAAAGTACAAGCAGGCAAATCCCACGTGAACACTCGGAAAAAGTAGAAGAAATTTGGTACTGACCACTGACCACTGACCCCCTCCAGCAAACTAACCAATGGTGCCACTTGTAGCTGCAATTTTTATGATAATTTCAATTATAAAAGTTGTGCACAGACATCAAACAACACCACTTTATGCTTGAAAAACCCGAAAATGCAAAGATAACTACTGGTAGTTTGGTTTCAAAAAATGATACGATAATATTGGTCAATCGGTCACATTGTGGATCCAAATAAAACCAAATTAAGTGGCCAACTATGAAAAGGTAAAAATATTTTTGCTGTTGATTAGAAACGACCCTTACCACTGGATTCAGATGACTTGGTCTATTAATCAACGAGTCAATATCAAATTTGCAATCCATCAAGTGGCCTAATTGCAGCATAGCCCACCATAATTGCTCGGGCATAATACATGCTATTACAGTTACAAATTCATGTAGCCGAGAGGGTATCTCATACATAGGGATAGTAAATGTGATCTGTAGGCTACTTTTCAATACATTTGTTATCGTTCAATGTCACCGCTTAGGCCTATCATTACATTCTTTCATTTTATGTTAAACTTCATTGGCTACTACTCGGTTTTTTATATCTAGTACAAAAATAACCAACACAATTAAAAATAAATATTGCCACACGAAAGCTTGACTTGCAGAGCATAGCCTGTCTGTAAATTGATTATCATCACAGATTAACACGTCTACAATACCTCTTCATCACAATCAGATTCCAAGTACAAGTCGTCGTTTTTTTCAAAAATATTCTTCACAGGATGATCGTCACTCTCATTCAAGCAAGTCAGCTGAGACATGGTGATGTTTGGCGTGAGATCACTCTGAAACACACAAAGATAGAGACCAATGCTAAATTCCACAATTGGAACAACTGCTAAAGTGACAGACCATTCCAGGTACTCCGACATCTGTACTTGAACCAGCGCCTCCGCTATCGGATGCGAGTTCTTGAAGCTTTTGGCGGAGTTCACCCGCATTCGCACCTTGGATTGTGTGAAGGGTTTGTCGATTTCGAATGAACAAGAATGTCGGCATGGCTCGAACCGCATACGTTTGCTGTGTGTTCTGTGAGAAAATTGATAGAGATCCCCAGATATTGAAATTCAAACATTTCTTGGTTTAAGTTGAAAAGTCCAATTTGATGTGAGACATCGTATTTACTTCTTACCCATAATCTATTCCCACCTAAGCTTTACTTACCTCACACTTGTCAACGTCCACTTTTAAAAATACAACGTCTCCAAATTCGTTTGATAGCTGTTCGAAAACTGGTGCTATCGTTCTGCATGGTCCACACCTAAAATATAGAAACTTCGAGTGATAACAGAGACAGTATTGAAAGGAAAGGGAAAGGACATAGTTTATTTTTGTCCATGATGTTTTTGCGGCATATACACCGACTCATGATACACATACACGCGATCTACGCATATGCATATACCATGAGTGCATGATGTGCATATGCCGCTGGACAAGGAAGCGCAGATATAGCCTTTACGGCTTTCTAAGTCATGCACCACCCCTCCATGCTATCCCAGTAATGCATGAGCGCCAAGCAGGGAAGCCATGGATACCAGTGTTACTAATCAGGTCTTTGGTCTGACCCGGCCGGGAATCGAACCCACGACATACCGATCAAGAAGCCGGACGCTTAACCATTACGCTATCTTGTCTTGAGGACATTGTTGCCAACTACTTAACCCATTTACATAGCCACCCGGTAACAGCTACATCGACATGAAGTAAGCCTACTGGCACTTTGGGAATGATTTCGTTAAGAAACATAATTAACTACTAAACTGCAACTCAGCCTCACAATACAAAACCTATATATCTGAATCACATTTTAATCTCATTAGATTTCCAGTTTTGGGCTTCAGCTTCCAAATATTATTCATTTTTGACGTCCATGAATACCTGAATAGTCACAATTGTCGATACATAGACTTATGTGTAGGTTTAGTATGTGTAGAGCAGGGGTGTCAAACTCAAATTGCGTCGCGGGCCGGATTCAAGGCTCCAAATGACCCGCGGGCCGGACCAGTCAACTGATTCCAAAATATTACCTCCTACCCTTACTTTTCACTTAAATATTTTAGTTCCAAGCATATGGATAATACACGGCTCATAGAGGTTTTGTTCTATCACGTCGCAACACCATTAATCGCGAACAATATATAGAATTGGCAAAAATATTATGATTGTTCGGCTGAATCCAGTTGAAGAACCGATAAAACAGTGGCGCTAACGACGATATAAGTTGGCATATTTCTATGCTCCCTTTGCTGTATTAGTAATAGGGCGTCAGCCAAGCGTATGCGCTGTGTGAAATACAAGATATTCAACTGTAAACACGGACGTTCGAATTTAGGTTGTTATTATGAAATCGCATGTCGGGTTTCCCTCAAAGTCCGGGGACCTATTGGGTGAAAAGTGACACAGCAGCGCAATCATTGATATTTGGATTATATATTTGTGTACCTGATATATATCTTCTATGTAAACTACATATATCGGTGCCGTGTTGGCGTTTTCTATTATGGGAATAACTACTTTTTGTTCCGTTTTTTCACAAAACTCTGAAATCAGTGCGCACATTTGGCGTTTTCGAATTAGAGAGAGTGAAACCACAACGCCGTAGTCGGTGGTATCCGGGTAGGACTCCAGAACGACAATAACCGAAATGTTGGAGAATTATCTATGCTCCTCCTCATCATCTCATCCGCGTAAGCGGTGTCTTACAGAACTCTGGAAGTGAGCCGTGCTAACAGTCGGCATTTGGCAATTACGGAATCAAACATGGAATCTCGGCCTGGTGTAAATGGCCATTGTAGTCGACTAACACCATGAATACCGCAAACAACAACATAATGTTGCCTATGAACTGAATATGCTATATAGGCATTTGCTGTCTGGGGGAATATTCAATAGAAGTATTTCCTGCAAAAAATCTCAACATTTGTTACAAATGTGGGGGATAATATAAGCATTATTTTAATCTACTCAGAATTGCTTCGCGGGCCGGATGAAA